>BEWF01000686.1:0-52236 GCA_002583695.1 Pleurotus salmoneostramineus | reverse complement strand
TATGCAACGAGTGTGTAAGTATTAATGGTAATCGTGCGCGATTTGACCTACTCACCATGCTATTATCAGTGCCTCCTTCAGCCGAGCAACTTTCCAGTGTCCCGGGATTGAAATAGTCCCCGCCTTGTGTAGAATCGCGTCCCGAAGAGGTTGCTTTCTTGTAATCTTGGCCCTGATTTGCCATTTTAGACAGTTCTCTTCTGATATAGAACAAAACACTCACAATTGTGTCTCAAAGACCTCACGCGTGATGAGAGGGCTCCCAGCAGCATCAGTGGGTGGCCTGATGATTGTTGGGGAAGGTATCGCGTCGGTGAGGTGTGGTTGCGCGACTGTTGGAGTCTGAGTGCCCGCGATAACCCCATTTAGGTTGCGAAGCACAGGATCAATGTTTGAAAGGTCATTGTTTCGTTCCATTATTAGAGGCTTTAAGATTTGAGATTACGCGGGTTGAGTATGCTAGCGGGGGGACATGAAGAGGGTAGGACTACACATTGAGCTGGGGACTCTGCTCGATGGCAGCGAAATTGTGATTACTAATCTAACATCCCTATTAGGAATGCGATGGACCACTGCGAGTCCCAAGCGCAGTCACCCAAACTCGGTGACCTGCTGACATTAAAAAGCAGGCGGTCACCGAAATTGGGTGACGGCGCCTAGACGGGCATGGGGATGGTCTACATGTTCGCTTGTCCGACACTCAACTTGGCACCATTTTTGATGCAAAGCGCCTAATTCGCACGTGGAACTCTTCGATCGGCCCTGCACCGTGCAAGCGCCTTCGTCGCAACAACCAAAATGAAACTGATTCGAGATTTCACGAATCACGATGCTACATATACTACGATACAGACTCGCGTGTACACATGGTCTACATAGTATGTAGCGACAAAAGTCCAGCACACCTACACGAAAAACCTGCAAGATACAGACGGAATTAGCATGTTTTTCCAGAAAGACTAGAAAAAAGAATGTATGTCATCTCAGGCTCGCCTTTATCTCCTCATCCGCACCCAGTCCCTGCACGTCTGCTCCACACTATAGTGGGAGCAGAGTGAGCTCGACGCTAGCGAGATTCCCTGTGTAACGAGGGAACGGGGTGCGTGTTTTTACCAGGGTTATCTTCATCGACATGCACACATAAAAACGAAAGGACCAACGACGACACTCACTTGAATTCTATTATGTACAGACATGCACAAGTAATGTACAACACTCCAGGTGATCCAGCGTCCTAGTCTCTCAACCAGAGGGAGAAACAATCAGCAAAGATTGTTTTTGAGCGTTCCGACTCCATCTACGACGCTTGTCTGGACCATCCCTTCCTTCAAAGATCGACGACAGAGCGCGAATGAAAAGGATAGTAATTTGAACGTCGCGAATAAGTTGAAAGCCCAGCGAAAATTTCGTTGCGCCCTTTTTATACCTGCGCCCGGACGCAGCCGAGATCGGAGTTTCAAGGTCACTTGGCGGGCGCCTGGCAGCTATTTGGCAGTATTCCGTTTCTCTCGTCGCGTTCGATGGCAGTCGTTGCTGCTACTTCTTCAACGTCGAAGGCTTTGCTGGCGACGCTGCCAGCTCCGAGCCCGGCGCCGTCTGCATTTGCTACTCTTTTGCACAAATCCAAATTCGCGTCCTACGACCCGCACATCAAGCAGGTCTACTCCGCGCCTCCAGCTTCCGCGCACCGAGGGGACTACGGTCTCAAGCGGCCCCTCCCTCTGCGAAGAAAGAATGCTTTCATAACAGTCAAATCTGTTGACTCGCGAGCACAGCAGACTGAATGGAACCATGGTGAAAGCCAGGCCCGGTTCATACGACGTTGGGAAGAACTCGGAACACCTGCCACCGCTCGGCCTGGTGGTGAGAAGGGTTGGGAGAGGACGCTGGGATCCGAGGCTACGGAATGGAGGATAGACTCGGACTTTTATGACAGAGAGGCCGAATTCAAGCGGCCCCAGTCGCGCCCTCCCGGGGGATTCAGAAATAGCCTTCTGGGCTCAACTACGCCGGCTTCGCTGCTCGATGCCAATCCCAAGAAATCCGCGTCAAAACCGTCACTTGCAAACGCCGCTCAACTCGCGCCAAACCTTGAAGGCATGACTCCCTCCGAGTTCAAGAGGTTCTTGGAAAAGTGTAGGGAGTTGCGCCCCAAATTCAAGGAGTTCCTCGCCACAATCCCCGAGCTCAAGGGGAAGAGTCTCTATGATATCTCTCAAAACACTGTTGCCGAGTATCACCGGATCTTCCTTCAGCAGTATACGTCCGAGCTCTTTGGCGGCAATGGCGCGGAGTCGAAGCCAACTTCGTCCCGCCTCATCGAACAAAAACCTCATCCTAACGGAGCGCTTCTCTATTCTCACCCATCATCGCTTACATCCTACTTCACCACACCATCACAGCCTGGTCTTGTGCTCCAAGAGAACTACGTTGATAGGCGCAAAGCCCGAGGAAATGACGCCTTGCTCTCACCCGGAGCCTTGGGCTCAGTCTCCGCCACCGGTGGGCAAGACAAGATTCTCTTTGCCAGTTTCGCTGGTACCACGGCTATCCTCCGCGAGCGCCACGCTTCCAACAAGAGGCCCCTCATGGACCTCACGAGTGAAGATGGTATGGCTGTTTCCAAATCCAGCTACTCCCCGAGCGACGACGTTTCGTTTGAATACGATGAACTGCTAGAGGAAGAGTCTCGCTCGACTTACCCTCAAGGTGATTCGTACGAAAATGAAGCTCGCATGCGTATCATCAACACCCCAGCCCTGAATGTCGCCCCCAAGGTCGTTGGTTTCAACCCCGAAGGTCTCAAGGGCGCGAATCTCTCCGTCGAGGTCATTGTTGAAGGCGAAGTCAACGACATCAACAGCGAACAGGGCCGAAAGAGGAACTTCAGCATGGAGAACCCCTACGAACCAGGAAGCAGGGATTACATCCTCGGTGGAATAGGCAAGAATGCTGATGACGTTCCGTTGAGCGTTGCGTTCCAGAACATGCCGCGACGAGATGCTGCGTTGTCGGAGAGGTTGAGGCAGTCGAATGATATGCACGCTGCTCTCACCTCAAATGCGGACTTGCTTGATGAGTTGCGGGGCATGGTGACGCCTAAAGACGATGAATATTCGATTCCTACCGAGGAGGACCGTGATGCGTGGACGGACGCGGAGTAGTCGGATTAATAGTTGGTCTATACACTTTCTTAGTTTCTATATACTTAGAAGAACATATACGACACAATGGCAAGGGCAGATGGCATATGTTTTTATTCTATTTTGGGGGCGTCAAACACGGTCATGAGACGTTGTACGGCATAAGAAGGCTCAAGCATAAGTTTAACGTGTGACTCCTCTCTACCCTTCCAGAATTCATTCAGCCACGCCTTGCCTCTGCTCGTCCATGGTATCTGATGCCCTGCCCCCACGACGCGCGGCCAAAGCTGCTTCTGCGTGTATCTCCCAGCAGCTAGACAGCTCCGACTCAGAGGGCGACGACCACGACTACACTAGTAATACCCCGATCTCGTCCAAGTCCAAGGCGAAGCACATCACACCAAAGGGAAGTGGCCCAAGAAAGACCCCTTCTCGACAAAAATTGAAGCCCTCGACGTCTTTGACTGCAATTGGACGGCCTCCACCGAGTCGTACGAATGGGAACACGAAGACGAAGAACTTGAAACGACCCCGTTCGTCGTCTGTGTCTGCGTCGTCGGATATCGACTTCATGGTGGGACCTTCACACCCACCCCCACATTCACATTCACATTCACATCCTCGTTCGGTATTCCCATTCCCACTGTCAGCGTCGGGTCCCTCCGCTTCTATCTCTTCACCCGTTCAGAGTCGTCCTACGAAGAAGTTGAAGTTGGACGGTCGGCCACATCATGAAGATGCGTATCGTCAGGCATTGCTCATTCGGAATACGGACGACGAGGATGATGAGGACCTCCCGGATGTGAGCGTCGCGTTCAGTCGTGATAGCTACATGTCCAGCTCGCAGGCTTCGTTGTCTGTGTCCATCAGTCAAGGTATGACTTCCCCTTCCCTCCCCCTCCCTCCCTCGTTTTTGTCGTTCTCTAATAAGCTATATTGATATCTCTAGATACGGTGGACGACGATGAATTTTGGATACCACCCGAGCAAGACCCAGGGGTAACCATCCCAGGCGAAGCCGTCCTGGCCCTCGATCGACACAAATACTGGCCTGCGAGGATTCGCGCCTACGTTCCTCCCACCAAACGAACCCAGAAAGAAGGGAAATACGAAGTTGAATTCCTTGATGGGACAATGAAAACCATTCCACGCAGGAAATTCTACATTGCGGAAGAAGATGGTTTTATTACATGTGAAGTGAGTATATCATTCATCTTGCGTCTTTAGTGACGTGTATACTGAACTACGAGGAAGATTGGCGAGTTCACGAATCAAAACCCGGATGCACAGTTTGATATTGACTTCCAACTACCATTACGATCTCGAGCACGGTCGCCTAGTCCAGAGGCTTTGGACACACCTCCTTCCCCAATCGCGTTTCTGAAACTACCTATCCGCGCGCAATTCGCATATATCAAACCTGTGCTGTTATCGATCCTATCAGCGTCCTATCCTCCTGCATTACAACGCCACGAGTCGTTCATCGCAGGTGGACATGCAAGAAACGACCTTATGCGCACCGCGTCTCTGAGGGGGAACTTATGGCCTGAAGATATCCAGGAACTCCAGCTTTGCTTGGTGGACTGGTGTTTACGAGATGAACAGCTTGCTCACTGTTGTGATGATACAACTCCAGTGCCCCCAGCGCTGCCGCTATCACCCTCCCCCTCTCTGTCAACGACTCCTTGCGGACCTGCTGATGAGGAAAGGAATGGGGTACCTGTTTGCGAGCTAAGGGCGAGTCCATCCCCAAACGGCTATCAAGAACAAGGTCAAGAACAAGCTACAACTTCCTCCACAGAAATACCCCCATCGACAACGCGTGAGCTCGCCACAATACCTCCTGAAGCGGGCATGCCTAGCAAACCTCCCCCTCTTGTCAAACCACGCCTGCACGGTTGTGAAGCATACGAAGCCTTATCCCAACGTGATAGGTTAGAGGTACGTTGTGTTATCTGTTATCCCAAGAACCATATATTATACAGATGCTAAATTGTGTCTATAGTATTGTCATAATGTCCTGTTACCCGAGGCCGTCAACCAAATCCTACTCTGGCGGTCAGGCGAGCGCACATCATCACAGGTTCAGACCAACGAAGTGGAAGAGGAATTGCATCGACTGGCTGAAGAGAGGCGTAGGGAACGCGACTGGGTACTTGGTGTGATGCGCCTGAGAGCCCTAAGGCTGGGCCAAGCATCATCTCCTTCTAAGAAAGACCTAACGAAGGATGCCAAAACCGTAGGAGGAACGAGGACAAGACCATTTTCCCAGAGAAAGTTCATGTAGATCATATCCTCCTCGTCGGCTCTAACGAGACCTGTAGCATTTTCTTGGCTTGGTTCGTTGAATATTTCTTGGTTTGTAGTACCATAGCATGTATTCCAACACGATCGCATGCATCATCCATGGTCTACCGGCCCTCCTAAGTGTGCTTCATTCATCTTGATGTGGCGAGTTCGTCGAAAGTGGGCTGACTCTAGTTGATGCTGGGGTTTGCCTGGGGACCAAAGTCGAGAGGTTCATCTGAGATGCATTTCTTGATCTTGACGAAATTCCGTTCGGCAGCGTGCTAAGATTGTACAAGCTTTGGGATTCGTCTAGTCGACCAGAGGGAGAGGGGGAGCCCGATCGAGAGAACGACGACCGCGGGCTTGACGGCGTGTAGATACCAGTGGTTACAATTTGGGTCAGATTCTCCGGTACAGACTGTGAGCGGATGGGGGTAAGGCGGGGCGGAGTTGAGGGCGATGCCTTGGGCAATACGTTGCGGAAAGGAGCGAGCCATTTAGGTGTTTTGGATATTGGTACGCGACTGGGTGAAGTGTTCAGTACAACGGTAGATTTTCCTTCTTCCATAGAGTAGGCATAGGTGTCTGTTTTTGAGAATTTTCTAAGAAAGCTCAGGCAGGGTGTGCGCATTTGCCGCCGAAGTCGATATCCAAAGACGACGAACAAAACAACCAAAGTCGAGTAGATGAGAAACAGGAGGGGGGAGAAGCCTAACGAGTCCCGGTGAAATGATGGAGGAAGATGTTGAGATAACGAGTCTTCAAGCGCTTCGAACCGCCAGAATGGGGGCCGAATTGGCTTGATGGGTGAGTCCTCTATGTTGGGGATATCGTCAACGGGGTCCACCAAGGGCTTTGTGCTTTTCGGTGCAGGTACTTCTTTGCTCGCCTCCAGAACCATCTTCCCCAACGTCCAGCTGATAGCAATGTCGCCAACGGTGTCGGCAGATTGAAATCTCGGCCTCCCCAATCCTTTCTTGTCCGCCTGAACAGCGACCTTTTCCCCATCCGTCGTAGAATTTCCATTGGGATCAACGATACGGGGGAGTCCAATGCCCTCGTGAAGAACATTCGCTATCCAAGCAGCTTTGAAGCACTGCATTTCCAAACGAGATATCTCTACGTCTGGACCCCATTTTCCAACACCGACGATCTCCCCGTTTGACTTCATGACTTCGCCATCGCCTCCTAGGTGCTGTTGTTCTCGAGAATGTTTGTGCTCTTCAAGTATCCCTTTCCAATCTCGTGAGCAGAAGGAAGCAGCAGCGCGCTCGTATTGAACGAAATCATAGGGACCTCCGAGACCAAAGACGTGCTCAGAGGAATACCAGTACTCCGAGATACCGATGAAATGGGAGACTGAGAAATCGATGGGAGGGACGTGTATTCCGTTCATAAGGCATGGTGAATCGGGACAAGGTGTGGTTTTGTTGAGAAGTGATGACGTTTGTTTCATGCACTGTTCGAAGGAACCAGTTCCAACCAGCGTATGTTGCTTGCGCGAATGTTCCGTCGCCGAGCCAGGTTGGACAGGCGTTTCTGTAAGCTCCAAGTCCTTGGGCAAACATGGGTCCGGAATGAGATCCCCTTTGGTCCTCGAGTGTGTTGCCTCGTAGTCCGAGATGGCTTTTCCAATATAACGCTCTCTTGCTTGATTGGTGCCGTATCCAAGCCAAGTGGTGACGAAAACTTTGTGGTGTATTTCTTCCCCGCCTAATAAACGCAAGCGAACGTCTATGAGGTTCTTTGTGTCGCCTCTATGCTTCTCGCTAGGTTCAAAAGCTATTTGTGTTGATGCCCCGCCCATGTCTAGGAACCCGTAAGTCGTCCTATCACCGCTCACAGCGGTGAATCCGTCCATCAGGTAATTCACAGCAATCCAACCGAACAATCCCTCCTCCTCTCCAGTAATAATCCGCACACTCGCGCCACACGGTCCTATGTCAGACGAGTCTTCGATGCGAAAATGGGAGTGATGTCGAAGGAAATGGCAAGTGTGCAATATAACCTTGGCCTGTTTCTCTGGAGTTAAAAGTCGCATACCGGCAGTAGCGAGGAGGAACAGAGGTGTATCATGGTGCATAGAAGGCGGTATCGTATCTCTTGCATGGTTGAGCAGTGGGGCCAAGTGTGACGCAACGGACTCAGGCTCGTCTCCGTAAGAGGAAATCCCTTCAAAACATATAATTATGGTGAATTCCAGCTAGCAAAACAACTCACCTGGTTGAATTCTCTTCACCCACTCCTCACCGGACTGTGTACCCTTCTCAACCTTGGGTAATGTCTGCGAAACGGTGGGGCCCTTTTCAGCCAAAACCATGTGAGGGTCCTTCCAACTATAGATCTGGAGTCGAGAGCCAGACGAACCAGCGTCGATGACTATTCCAAAGCGCCGTCCAGCAAGCCAAGGATCAACAACATTTCCAGGTGGCATGACTTGGTGGTGGACGGGGAGGAGCGCGACGACCAACGACCAACGTCAGAGACGGCAAGAGGAAGAAAATCACACGTAACGAACTTTAGAAGATAAGTAAATGGGCGCTAAAATACACAAAATATTACAGGAGCGATTTACTCATGTACGGACCGTCAAGTTCATAACCAAGCTTACGATAATAATCTCTGGTTCCAACACCTGCAAAAATTTCAATGAGTAGAACATCTATGCGGAGGTAAGGATCACGAACCAGATATTACTGCAAGTTTCACGCTGCCATGTTCTTCGCGGGCTATCCTCTCCGCCTCTTCCATGAGCAAAGTCCCAAAGCCCTGGTGCTGGAACTTGGTTGGGTCTCTCCCATGGACCGGTACTGCGGTTCCGTACACATGCAACTCTCTGACAAGGCTACATCCACCGAGGGCTCCATCCTGTTTGACCAACTCAGGTCGGAATGTACCTTCCTCAGAACATTTCCTCAGTCTAAGCAACCCGATTAAGATGTCCTTCTCCGGGTCTTCATACGAAAGGAAAGTCTCCCAACCCCCATTTGCAGCATAGTCTCTTCTCAGCAGCTCGACCGAATCTGGTCTCACTTTGTGGTGGATTTCGTGGATCTATCACCGACGATGGTGAGAGGAATAATAGCAAAAGATCGATAAACTCACCCCAACTTCACGGAAGCGAACGTCTCGACACTCTGTCCCAAAGTCTTTCATTCGATTCAGGGCTAATTCACGCAGATTTCCCGAGTTGTCACAACCACTGGTCACCAGAGGAAGTGGAATGTCCCTGGGCAACATTCGGTGTGAGGCCCCAGATCAAAACGCAATCGACATACCTTTGCACGCGATAAACCCGAGTCCATGGTGGTACCAGAGCTAGAATTCTGGCCACGATGTCGACCAAGACGTTAGGAGTGTAATTCTTGTACTTCCCCGTCTTCCAAAGCTCGTATAACCCCGTACCACGGATAACCAAGGTTGGATAGAGCTTTAGCCCGTCGCTGCGAAAAGCAGGATTTTCAAAGTATTCCTTGAATTGTTCTAAATCACGTTCGATGCCGACATTTGGAAGGTCGGGCATCATATGTGCGACGACTTTGAAACCAGCATCCTTGGCTAGATGAAAGGATTCTGAGACGGCGCGCACGGTGTGACCTCTATTGGTGTCTCGAGCAACATCTTCGTACACTGACTGCACGCCGATCTCAAGACGGGTGCAACCGTACCTGAGCATTTGACTGAAAGGAAGGGTTAGTTCACTGAGCGTAAAAGATTTTGGGAAAGGGCTCGCCTAAGATGGGGCCGTAGGCAATAGTCTGGTCTGGTTTCAATTGTGATTCCAATGGCTTTCGACCTTGATTGCTCAGAGTACTTGACTGCTTCATCGACATCTGTGCCAGTGAAACCTGAAAGTGCATTGTGGAGTTGAGCCACAAATTTTCCTCGATAATCCTCTGGCATGCTCATGAATGTACCGCCCATGATGATGAATTCGACCTAGCATATGTCAGTAAAATCGTGTGACTGCCAATTTATAAGGGCATCACCTTGTCTACGCTATGTCCCAAGCTTTTGAGTTGCTCCACACGCCCTCTCGTTTGCTCGTATGGATCATAGCGTGCACGTATCGCCCGCATGCTCGTTGGCTCATAGCCAGTGTAGCTTTGCGTGCTATAGTCGAAATCAGAATCGGGGCCTCCGGGACAGTATCTAGAAGAACGATGAAAACATGATCAGCAAGCCACGATTTGCTGCCATACACACAGATGTTGCCCGTCATGGCAATATGTGGACATCGATGGGGCTTGCACATTACAGCGACCACTGCGATCTTCGCTGGAGGGTCAGATTTTTGCCTTGAACGGGGTTGCCCATTGCCTACGTACACCACTAGCAGTCCGGATAGGTCTTGCTCTGAGTTTCGGAAGCAGGGCTTTTTTGTATTCATCGGGAATGGCACTTATGATGTCAACGAGCCTTGGGACACCACTATACGAGTACTTTTTGCTGATCTTCAGCCGAACTTCGTTGAGTGACACACTCTGATTCGAATCATGGGCTTTGATAAGTTCAGCTGCAATTCCAGACGTGACGCGGAGCAGCTGCTCGGCCTGTGAAGGGCCTATCTTGCCAGAAAGCGTCAGGCTAAAGGCAGAGTAGGAGACGTGATCGCAGACCTTCGACCTTGGTACGCTGCACCATTTTCAAGGAAGCGGAAGAAATGTTTGGGCGACTTCCTTATTTGGATGGATATAGTATGCTAGGGGCTACAATGCGAAATTGCTATGGACGATGGAAAAACACCATATAGTCTCAAGGTGTAACCAAGGACCGTAGAGTCTTGTCTAAATCACCCCCGTTCGCTATAAGGGCTTGCTCAGCCAGAGTTCGAGAGATTTCTAATTCATGGACCTAGCAAAAGTGGTGAATAACCGCGTCCGACATCTAGAAAGCACTAATAGACGAACGATAAGATCAACATCCTCCCTCTTTGCCAATGCTGCATTTGAATCTTTTACCGCTTTTTGTGGTGCTTTCTCCAAGATCCCTCCTGGACGAAAGGCCTCTTCCATCTTGCCTTTGGAATAAGCAAATCCGTCGGCGTACTGGCCATTGCATTCATGTTAACAGAGAGAGAATCGATATGATTGAATGTGACCCACGTTCACGATGACTTCCGGCTCAGGTCGTCCATTGCTACGAGACATGGTGGATGGTCGGCGTTGAACGTTTGGCTTTCGTCAATATCGAGCCAAACAAGCGCCCACAAACAAGGTCCACGATCGCTTACTGCCCGTGCGCCACTTTCCATCTTACCAGAACACAACGACATGGAATCTTTCGACAACTTTCAATACGATTCGGCCTCTTCCTATGGCGGCGGAATGGGCATCGTAGATGACACGTCCTCGATATATACCGCCAACACCCAAGACCAGGATGACTCGTCTGTTGACCTCACGAGCTTGTCCCTTTCTGAACATGAAGGGTCCAATGGTCACGCAAAACATCAACACGGATTCAGCGACAGTGATTCCGTCGCTCGCTTGGACGAAGATTTCGACTCTGTCCTAGACGATCTCAAGGAAGACGGGACTGTTGAGCTCCCTCCACATGCATGCAGGTAAGATGCGCAGTTAAGACTCTTCGTATATGTGCTCAAATATATCACTCTTTAGCTATTGCGGAATCCACTCTCCGGCGTCGGTTGTTAAGTGCATTGTATGCTCGAAGTGGTTTTGCAACTCTCGAGGGAATACTTCGGCATCACACATTGTCAACCATTTGGTGCGCGCCAAGCACAAGGAGGTCATTCTGCATGCGGAAAGCCCACTGGGGGAGACGATCCCGGAATGTTATAATTGCGGGAGCAAGAACGTTTTTATGCTTGGATTTATTCCTGCAAAGAGTGATACTGTAGTTGTTCTACTGTGCAGGTATGACCCACTGCATTGCCTATCCTTGTCTTTATAGCATTAATGTTGTTTCTTAGGCAACCTTGCGCAGCGATCTCCAAGGACATATCTTGGAACGCGGCGCTCTGGGCTCCGCTCATTGATGACCGATCCTTCTTGTCCTGGCTCGTCAAGCCACCCAGCGAAACGGAACAACTTCGCTCGCGCCAGATCTCGTTCGCTCAGATCAACCGCCTCGAGGACTTATGGCGTGATAATGCAAATGCGACCCTCGAAGATCTTGACAAACCGGGTGTTGACGATGAGCCTCAACACATCGAGATTCGTTATGAAGACGCGTATCAATACCAGAATATCTTCGGACCCTTGGTCAAAATCGAAGCTGACTACGATAAGCGCCTCAAGGAGAGTCAAACTCAGACCGACGTCACCGTTCGTTGGGATCTCGGTCTGAATCAGAAGCGCGTTGCGTGGTTTGTTCTTCCGAAGTTGGAGAGTGGCGAAGTTCGACTTGCCGTTGGCGATGAATTGAGATTGCGATATTCAGGCGAATTGCACAAGCCTTGGGAAGGTGTCGGTCACGTTTTGAAGATCCCCAACAGTTAGTCCGGTCCATCGTGGTGAAGCTGTTGATGTTGACATATGCTACTAGACATCTCTGATGAAATTGGCTTGGAGCTTCGTCGTTCTGACGGGGTGCCTTCTGAATGCACTCACAATTTCGCAGTTGACTTCGTCTGGAAGTCTACCAGTTTCGACCGCATGCAACTTGCTATGAAGACTTTCGCCGTGGACGAGAAAAGCGTCAGTGGTTATATTGTAAGCTGTATATCCTAGGAGTCGTGGTTATTACTCTTCTAACATTCCCCACAGTACCATAAACTGCTCGGCCACGAAGTAGAACCTCAAACACTTCGCACACAAATGCCCAAGCGGTTCTCCGCTCCTGGCCTCCCGGAGCTCAACCACTCCCAAATGTATGCAGTGAAGAGCGTACTCCAGAAACCTCTCAGCCTTATCCAGGGGCCTCCTGGCACTGGGAAGACCGTCACATCCGCCTCGATCGTCTACCATCTCGCCAAGATGAATCCCGGTCAAGTCTTGGTCTGCGCACCTTCAAACGTCGCTGTCGATCAACTCACCGAGAAAATTCATGCCACCGGCTTGAAGGTGGTCCGCCTTACGGCCAAATCTCGCGAAGCCCTTGATTCGAGTGTTTCTTTCCTCACCTTGCACCAGCAAGTCGCCAACAACACGACCCATGTCGAACTTCAAAAGTTGATCCAGTTGAAGAATGAGCAAGGAGAATTAAGCAGTGGAGATGAGCGGAAATATAAGACATTGATTAGGATCTGTGAGAAGGAGATCCTGACCAAGGCTGATGTTATCTGCTGCACTTGTGTTGGCTCGGGCGATCCCAGGCTAAACAAATTGAAGTTTCGCACTGTCTTGATTGACGAGGCCACCCAAGCTGCCGAGCCAGGTGAGTGCTCAGCAAACTCGGCAGTATTATAACTCATTCATCCCTCCTAGAATGTATGATCCCTCTTGTCCTAGGATGTAAGCAAGTCGTCCTAGTTGGCGACCATCAAGTATGTCTGGTATAATTTCTCCTGCCCCTCAGCTGACTTACCTCGTCAAGCAACTTGGTCCTGTTATCATGAACAAGAAAGCCGCACGCGCAGGCCTTACCCAGTCGTTGTTTGAACGGCTGGTTCTTCTCGGAAACCGACCTATCCGCCTCCAGGTCCAGTACCGCATGCACCCATGCCTATCTGAGTTCCCTTCCAACATGTTCTACGAGGGAACGCTCCAAAATGGGGTCACGGCACCTGAGCGTTTGAGGAGAAATGTGGATTTCCCATGGCCAGTCCCCGATACGCCCATGTTTTTCTACCAAAATCTCGGACAGGAGGAGATTTCCAGTAGTGGCACCTCGTTCCTAAATAGGTAATCCCACTTTCTTCGCTCCCGCGTGCTTCCACTGAGTTTATTTTTAGGACCGAGGCCTCTAACGTCGAAAAGATTGTCACAAAGTTTTTCAAATCGGGTGTCGTTCCCAATCAAATCGGCGTTGTCACTCCATACGAAGGCCAACGCTCCTACATCGTCAATTACATGCAGTTCAATGGCGCGTTGAAGAAGGATCTCTACAAGGAGATTGAAGTCGCGAGCGTTGACGCTTTCCAGGGTCGGGAGAAGGATTACATCATTCTGAGCTGTGTCAGAAGTAACGAACATCAAGGCATTGGGTTTCTGAATGATCCCAGACGTTTGAATGTTGCCCTCACCCGTGCCAAATACGGAGTTGTCATACTTGGCAATCCAAAGGTCTTGAGCAAGGTATGTTCCCTTTGGATTTGTGGCCTAAACGCTTAATATAACTCGCTTCAGCATCCCCTTTGGCATTACCTACTTACCCATTACAAAGAGAAGAACTGCCTTGTTGAGGGCGCATTAAACAACCTTCAACCAAGTATGATCCAATTCAGTAAACCTCGCCGTTCCCTCGCCAAGTCTATGGAGCAGTTCCGTCGACATGAGACGAACGCAAGAGACTATTTAGCTACACCAAGTTTGGGCATGATGGACGGTGCGGATCTTTCCTCAGAACTCTGATTATCTGTGTGTTCCATCTGACTCTTATCGTCTTCCTACCAGGTGTGCGGTCTGGTACCCCGAGCCGCTTTGACGCAAGCTTCTATCGGACGCATGATGCTCTTGGGTACATTCCCTCCGATGTCCAGTCGCTTCGCTCCCAGGCCACCTACTCGTCTGGCGTACCCATGTTCGCCGCCACTGGTTATCTTAATCCAAACATCCCTCGGGGTGCCAATGGAGCCAAACGCAGCACGTACGGAAGCTACGCAAGCTCCATCATCTCCCAGGACGCAGGTCCTAATGCCGACACGGCGAGCGTCGTTGGCAGCACCATCAGTACCTCGACTCGCCCAGGACCAAGCGTCACCTATAATCAGAGCGACCGGCTGCGTAGACGTTCGTCCTTCTCCTCCGTCGCCGGCACGTCTGAGTTGGGCAGTGTATCACAATATGATTACAAAAGCCAGGATGGCACTACGGATATAGACGACGTGAAGTCCCAATACAACGGTACACAATCCGGCGTCACCGTTTTCTAACGGCCCACGCTTTGTCGAGCAGACTACATTGCTACGGAAGTATCATAACTGCTACCAACTTCTTGTCGGCCGCTCTGGTCATGCGATGCCCCTCGATTATCTCCGGCCTTCTTGGACTCGTCGAACGCAGCCTATGCTTGCGATGTGCTCGACGCCGCACTGCTGCACACACACCAGATGCCCTGCACTCTTCGCTGGCTTTCTTCCACAAGGTCTCCCAGCTCCATACACCGGGGCCCCCATCTAGACTCAGGCTGGCAGGCTGGCCACGCCGCCCGTATTACGAAATACCGCAGTTTTCCGTGTCAAGAGCTGTTCTGGCGAATACAGAGACGTTCTTTGTATGTCTTTTCTCCACCCCATGTCAATATTTACTTCCGTGTCGCTCTTGTTATGTTTTTGCGCTTTAATGAAAGAAGTTGTTCTTTCTTATTCTTATCACTCCGAGGAGATGTTGGACACCGATGGCCCTTGGCCACTGCCTTCCCACTCATTCCATGCTCTTGCAGCGGCAAGGTCACCGCTGTTGGGCTCGCCGCTTTGAAATTAAAAAAGTAAAACCTCCTCTGCCTCCGTCGGCGGATTACTATTTTCTTTCGTGGATACTTATAGGAAAATAGAGTTTAGGAGCACCAGGAAGCATCCAGCCGACGACATTCACACATCAGCCACCTCAGCCACCTCAAAAATTCCTGAAAAAAATGGGCATGTATTTCATTTCCGCTCCCCTGTGAGACTGACCTTCGTCTCCCCCTTGAGACCTTTTAAGCCATATAGGTAAAACGACTGTCCTCATGTTGCTATCTATCGTCATGGTACCATGCGCGGTATATCCCTTGATTTTCTCAGCCACGGTGTATTCAGTGCTACGTGAGTCTTCTTCGTTCTTACGACATAAACTGTTCTTTGTCCTTACGAAACGTTCGCATCTGTATTTACCTCGGCTGGTGGCGGGCTGTGGGTGATAGTTTGCCCAAGCCCTCCGATGGCTCCGCACTGTGGATGATCTTCCCATCCATCTTTACCGAACTCTGGGATCTACCTTGTTGGTAAACTCATCCACCGTGACATCGGGCTGCGCGGGGGGGGGTACCCATCTCAGACGAGCTTCTTTTCTCGAGGCTACGAGACTCATATCGTCCTATGAGTGGCAGGGTTGCAGCTGCATGTGGCACCCTTTGGCATCTTTATCACTATTACCAAGGTCAGCCTTATTTTCTCGCTGCTATCAAAAGTTTGATCTCGGATCTATTTTTAGAGTATGCTGGACTCGAATCGGAGACTTTGCGCCATTCAAAAGACATCCCTTCGGCATGCTAATTATCATCGGTGCATGGAGACCAGGAACGTACTGTCCAAGTCTCGCTAAACTCTTTACAGTATCCTCGTCGTCTATCTCCCTCAGAGTAAGTACCCACGGGTGGCACAGTCATGCATTTGCGTCAATCAGAAATGTCAGACTTTGAGAGCAACTCCGATGCCAAACCAATAACCTGGACGTAAAGGTTATCCTTGCAAATGGTTCTTTCTGCGATAAAGGTTGGTTACACATGGTTTCATGTGTTCCCGGTCCCAGCGTAATTCCCAGTCTCCTTCACGAATGGAATGCTGACAAGTCAGTGCTTCAGCACCATTTACTAAGCGAGTAGTTCTTAACCCCAGTTGCGTCGGTCAGCTCAAATGACTGGCACTCTGGTACTCCGAGAAATAAACCACGACAGCCGCCAAGCAAGGCATCATTGGTGAGGTAAAAGGGACCGATGCGTGTCCAAAGTCCTCTATGTTGTATACAATGGGTGATCATATGATGGGTACACATGAAGGCATTATGGATTCCTTTTGTCGTAAGCACTACATAGGTAGAAGGAAAGAGGGTAATATAATTGTGCATCTACCCACGAAGCCCTTCGTATGTTATTGGGTGAAGAAGTAGAAGTACACTTGTTTGAACAACAGAAACGCCACATGTGAAAGGCTTTACGGATGTCGATGAGGATATCTTTATTCGATGTATGTATAATGAGATGAGAATGAATGAATGGCGACCAGCAGGGGGGAAATGCAAGAAGGAACGTGGAAACATGCGACAACGGAGTTTGTCACCGAAATCGAACATAGGAACTCGGAGTTACAGCGGCCGTAAACACTGCGAAAGTGTTATGAATCATGATTCCTAGGAGCGGTGGGTCTCCCTCTGGGGGAGTCCCCAGTGGAGTGCCGACGCACAAGGCGTCTACCACCACCCCGAGATGAGGCTTTTGAAGACTCTGAAGTCAACCTTTCTTTAAAGCCGAAAAGCCTCTGAAAAAATGGCTTCTTCGGCGACGACGGAGATTTGGTTGTTGACGTTGCCGTGTAGATAGACGGTTCAGGTGCCTGGCATTGAAAGTGATTATCTTTGTAGATGGAGAAACTGATTAGAACCTACAATGATGTGGACTTTTTGCCTCGCGGAAGGCAACACGTAGTAAGTACTTCCCGAGTCGTTGGATGCGAATGACGATGCGGAGGCTCGACTACTTGGTCTGTTGTGTGGATCACCAGTTAGAGTCACGGATCGAGATCGATCGCGTCTACTGCTTGGTCCCCTACTCTGGTCGTGCCTCGCATGCTCATCCTCGTGTACAGAGGACAGATGTGATGCAGATATTGCTGAAGGATATGGTGTCGATCCCGGGTGGCCATACTGAGGTATTGAATGACTGTAGACGACGCCGCCTGGACCCCGAGGTGGGGGATGCGAATAGATCGCTGGTGGTGCGTAGCGAGATTTCGAATGATGTCCAGGTGCGTAGACTATTGGCGGCGGGTGGCTAGATTGTTTTTGGTGTCTCCTCGCGTGCGGTAACTTCCCCACGTAAGGATGCCAAGCGTTCGACTGAGGAAGTTGATGTGGATCAAACGTAACCTGCGGCCCTTGAGGTGCGGCAGGAAGTTGGAGAGGTGTTGAGTCTGGTGGCGTGTGGATTGGCGGAGGTAGTGCAAGTGGTATCCGTTGCTTAGTGTGACGTGAGGTCTGGCTTGGTGGAGAGGGTGCTGGGACAGGAGGATGAGTAGAAGGCGAGAAGGCGCTTCTTGGAAGTGAACGAGATCTCGATGGCTGGGTCGTGGTCGGAGGGGCATCACCTGCGCGAGAAGGTAAGATGCGAATTTCCTCCGGTCCGCTAGGAGGAGACTGGTCGCTCAGAGGATGCGGCCGTCGTGCCCCTCCTCCCAGAGACTCTACTCTAGAATGCCCGTGTGGTTGAGGAAGTGTCTGAGACCTGTGAACACGTTTGTTGGCGCTAACTTCTGTTTGGTGGGGGATCGGGACGTCTGGTCTACCATCGGTGAAGCGCAATACCATCTGAGGCGGCAGTGAATGAGAGCTGCTGGCCTCTGAGGGCGGTGAGGAGGGCAATAGGCCGTCGATAACAGAGGGCGCAGCGGAGGGCGATGCGAAACGAGCCTGAGTTGGTGAATGGGCGTGAACCCATCTAGCTGTTCGGTCACGAGAACTCAAGTACTCCCGGTAAGCCTGGGACGAGGTTGTGTATTCTGTCATGATCGCGTTTTCTGCTCGTGAAGCAAGATGGTCAGATGTCTCGAGCAGCGGAGGAGAAGGAAAAAGACGAACGAGAAAAGCTGTTTCCTGGGCTTTATAGGTGAGAAAAAGATTTGGAGGGGAAACAAGTGCCGAGGGCTGGATTCAATCAGCCATGAGCCGTCGAAAATGAAGCTATCATTAGAGCCAAAAGGCACCCAGATTCAGCCCAGGGAAATAAACAGGGAACGTGTTCACCTCGAGGCAGGACTGCAAACGTCACAACCACCCGTCTCCATACGGATGTAGTTACTCCTTGTTATTCTCTTCGCTGCTCAGGACAATGGGGTATCGCGAAGCAAGGTGTGCTCTCGGGATTGCATGGAAAAAAATCACAGACGAGGCGGTAAACGAAAATCAAGCTATGATAAGGGCGATGGCAAGACCCACAACCATCTGCATCGTCACCCAAACCTTCACCGAAGCTTTCATTTGCTCATTGCTACCATTGGATTCGCGAGGGCTACCAGATCCAGTCGTCACAGAGGGCACGCTGCTGCCCCCTGACGTCGTTGCGGCACTTGTAGGGGGTGTTGTCGTCACCGCTGCGGCGGCCGTCGCCCCAACTTGAACGAGGAAGGGATCCCTGGTCATCGTGATAGTCCCGCTTTCGCCGCCAACGACGGCATTGCAGACCGCTTCTTCACCAACGTACGTGCAATCATAGGAACCCGTCCTAGGGGTGCCATCATCGCCAGTGAAGACTGCGGTGTAAGCAGCATTCGAAGGACCTTCAACAAGAGTAACTATACACCAGATATACGATGCTTAATATAACAAGCTCAAGCGAAAGGAAATGCGATTGAAACGGGGCTTACTTGTCATCGACGGTGGTATCCCAAGCTCAGCCGCGTCCGTCGCTTGTCCGGCTTGCAAGGCCCATGTCGTACGCCCCTCGCCATCAACGCCAACAACATCTGCGCTTATTGGTTGAGGATCAAATCCTGGGATGAACAAAGATGTCTGCCCCTGCGCGGCCACTAAAAGGACGTTCAAAGCATCAGGACATTGAAGATGAATGAAATCCAGCATGGTATATCACCCTTGATGAAGACCCCCGTCAATGCAAAGAACGTGGCTATAGAAGTTGCTCGAATCATCGTGAAGAGACAGGAAGGTTGCCAACGAAAAAAGACAGGAAGTGTTTAGTGTTGGAGAAAAGAAAAGAAAATGTTGCGCCTCTCAAACATTTATGTCTTCAATTCCATCGGTTTTGCCGTTTTATTTATAGCACACGTCCCTGGTTTCAAATTTCTTAGCCCGGCCGTACATGTCCGTATACTCTAAAAGATACATAATAGTTAATATACTAAATAAGTTGCACCCATTTCGGGAGACCAGTAAAATGAAGAATACAGAAGTGATAACGAGATGACAACAGATGTTACCGAAGATGAAAGAGAAATGCAGTAGGATGACGAAAGATCATCATGACTCGACTTTGGTAGGGCTGGATCCTTGTTCTGGAGGGGGCGCCGAGGCCCTGAATGCAGCATTGATACTTGTTTGTGTGAGCTCTCCTGCGAGGTGCCCGCGTGAGGGTGTATTGGTTCCTGACTGGATGGGGGTGATACCCAGTCGGGGAGTGATCAACCCACTACCACCAGCACCGAAGACGAAGCCACCACTTAAAGCTTCCATCGTGTTCGAATAGCCTATGAAAAGACGACCAATCAACGTCCGACACATACGAAGAAACACAAGAAGACAACTAACCTGGTACTAGAACACTGTCCCAAAAGCCAGACGTTAAGAAATTGTCCATGGTCAGGCCACCCATATTGTCCTCGGCCGTAGTAGCTGCCATTGTCGGTGGGAACGTCGACATATCTGCGACAGGTCCCATCTCCCCTTCGAATTGGAAATCGTCGAGGGCGAAAGGGACAGAGTTGTGATTCAGGCCATTGGCAAAGCCACTTGGGGTGACAAAACCAGAACGCTGGGGTGATGTAGTCTCTCCCTCCGCGTAGATGGGCACAGTCGTTGAAGTATTCGTAGTCTCGCCGAATCCAAAGTTGGGGCTGGTCTCCAAGCGAGCTGAGATGAGCGCACGAAGGAAGCCTCCATAGAGCGCGGGAGTGTGCGTGGGACTGGCGGACACGCTCTCCAACACAGCGGCAACATCGTTGACAAGGTTCAGCGTCTTCTGTTCATCTTGGAGGTAGGCCTGGAACTCGGGCCGAATAAGCTGTAGAGGTGACGTCAGAATTGGAAGATCGCTGAGTGTGCAAAACAGACAGACCTTCAAGAGACTGAGAACAGCATACGAGGTCAAAACACAATGGGAGTCGGGCGCATGCTTCATAAAGCCGCTAGGCCCTATTTGGTCGCGAACCAACGTTGCGCAAGTGGACGCGCAAGAATGACAGCGAGCGAAAAAGTGGCTCATGTCAACGTTGTTCCGTTCGAGTGCATTTTGGAGCCCGAATGCATTGAGTACCAGCATAGCATAGTTGAAGTAGAATTGAGAAATAAGGTTGCGATAATCAATGACTCGTTGGGGTAAACCTGTAGATCGTGAGCCCAAACTCCAATCTAGCATTGTGCCAACGCGCTTACGGGGATTGGTTTCCTCTCTCAACGCGGACCATTCTTCCTTCCAGCTAATTATCGATGCCTCCATGGTCTTAATCACTAGGAGATAATCCATGTCTACTTGAAGTCCCGATGCAGAATTGGTGCCCGAATACAGAAGGTCGAGGCATCGGGCAAGGATACGTTGGAGATCCTGGGGGATAAAGTTAGTAAGAGCACTGGATAGCTTATAGAAGAAACTCACAGCATATCCAGCGAGCGAAGTGTCGGTCGGTATCGCGTTCGGAGCACGACACCAGACCTTGACATTTCTGATGATACAACTATGAGATAGGTCGCTTAGCAAACCAATACGTCTCAAGAACGAGGGATATACTTACTCTTCTTTGATTGTGTGAGGTTTTCCCAGCTGAGCGCTGAAGCTCCGGTCCAAGCAGAAACACATCAGCCATGTTCGCTCCCGATTGCGCACTTCTTTGTCTCGGGAACGGCCTTCCTCCGTGTCCTGACTCGAGACAGCAGTCTTGCGGTGCAAGTTAAGATCGGTCGCCATTCTGCAAACCCATGAGAAGATAGTGGAGAGACACAGATCCAGAAGACATACCTGATAGCCATGCCTAACAAGAGCCAAGTACGGTCCTGTTCATAGCGTTCGACGGCCCCACAGCCCCACAACACTAGAAGTAGGTAGGCCTGGACAATCTCTACGGATTTGTAGCCGTGAGCAGGGACACTGAAGGCCAACTTCTTAGACAACTCCGAAAGCTTGGGGTGGAGCTCTGGCTTGGCTGAGTAAAACTTGCTTGCTACAGCGCAGACTTGAACAGAATCAGTGATGCGCCTGGGGGGCAAGTGAATCAATGCTTACTGGTCGTGAGGAGGAACGGTGACCTTGAGCACACGAGTGACGGTGTGTGGAAGTTCCGATCCAAGAGGTTTGCGAACATCTAGGGATAACACATCAGCGACGGCCATGTAAACAGCGAGGGACATGTAATTACAGCCATGTTATCAAAGAAACTAAATATGTGAATTAGCAATTGGACAATCCAAAGCATATGTAACTTACATGTTGAAAAGGGCAACAACATCCTCTGTAGTAGTAAAACTAAGCATTTCGGGTTGAACTTGGCGTTCGATGTATAGCCTGCGGAGGGGTAAAATTGTCATTGGGCCTATTGATTTGGTTCAGACACAGTCATGTAATACGAGAAGGGGAGCTGCTTACCAGGGCGGAAGTAATTCACGCTTGCCACCCCCAGTGACTGAGGACCATCCTTAGAGGTCGGCCGAGCGGTCAACACGGCTGAGTTGGACGATGTCGCGCGACGGTTTGCTAAACTCGCTTCTGCAAGTAAGCCCAAAGGATTCAGGGCGTTGTCGGGTAAAGAGTGCAGCTTAGGGGAGCCGGGATGGGTGCGAAATGGCGAAGGAGGTGGAGATGGTGTGCGTCCAAGTAATGCTTGCGTTGTTGCCGTTTGGGTGCTCGGCGAAGGGGACCTTGAAATCATACCCGATGCTATTGTCGGATTCCCTATTGAGCGAAGTACGGTGTCCAGAGTCTTCTCCATTTTCCTGATGGATCTCGTCAAAAGTTCATGCTTTCTGCTTACCATCCGGGATTAGGTTGCGCGCTGAAAGTGTTGATGACAAAACTTACTTTGATGAGCGTTTGCCTCGGTTGGATTCTTCGAAGACACATTCGTGGTTACCGGACTGACAACGTTTACATGGTGGACCTTGCTCGGCACCCACACACTTCATTTTTAAGCGGCGGCATACCGTACACGCACTGATAATAGAGGTCAGGTTGTGTTGTTAAGGTTTGCATCTGCGAAGGAATGTCCGTACCGAGATCCTCTAGTGGGTTTGGCCTTGGGCTCCTCCTTTTCGATGGTGGGGCTGCGCGCAACATCGGAGTCATCATCCTTCCTTGACTTTTTTCGACTATCATTGCTCATGGCAGCAGATGCTGGGCGCTTGCCGTTTCCGTTGGCGGGGAAAGGCATGTGTTCTGTTGGGGGAGTGCCGATGGTGTCAGAGCCGTTAGATGACGGAGAGGAGTAGTTTGGAGGTAGCGAGAGGTGGTGGGGAAGATGATGCTGCTGTTGTTGATATGAGTAATAAGGGGGGTAGAGGGCGAGTGCGGGGTCGATCGGTATTGACGGGGAAGGGGGCGGTTGCATAGACGATGGAATGGAGGAGTCCTGTGGCGACATTAAGTGATCCTGGTGATGAGGAATGGATATTTGGTCAGGATAAGCCATAGAATGGTAGGGATGATGAGCGGGAGGGATGTAGTATGAAGCGTAACCAAAGGGAGAGGCCGGCATGATGGCTACCAATGGGAAGGCACAAAAAGCCAAGTTTAAAAGCTCGCAGAAGACGAGTACTTATTGGGTGTGTACAGGGGGAGATTTAAAGCAGGATGTGATGCTATAAAGTACGACGCGAAACTCACGTGTGAGAGCGAAAGTCAATGCGAGGTGGCGCCCGATAGGCCGAATTAGAGGCTGAGAAAGGGGGGCAAAGATTGGCCAGGAAGATGGGAGAACGAAGACCTGGGGTGCCAAATTGGATTCCACGTTTGAACTTGCGATGCTTACACGGTCTCAAGAAGCGAGTCCGGGGGTAGAGAAAGTGGATCTGAGAGTCAGAATCTAACTCCAAAATGATTGTTCTGTGAAATACGAGTCAGTTTTACATCATTCCCAAGTTTACGACCGTTGATGGGGACAAACCAAGCGACCTCGACGGTGGGATCGAGGAGGTTAGAGGAGAACCTGGTCAGCTTTCTAAGCGCCCAGAAACTCTGCATCTGGGGACCGTCTCACGTGCTGGCCCTGCTTACCCAATCGCGTCCTGCCGAGCCTTTTCATTCTCCTCCTGAGATGCCCCTGAGCGCAGCCAATCAGGTTGCCTCTTTGAACCCACGCAGTTTCTCCAAAAGTCCCTTCTTGCCCATGGCACTCTCCACTTTCGGTTTCTCGACATCTTCTACAGGCTAGCGATCAGGCACTGTCTTCGCCCAAGATTCCAGTAAAACCCAAAACCTCGTGCTTGTGTCTGTTCTCGACCCATGGTATCGGATACCTCTCGTCACATTTAGTCCATATCGTGACGACCTTACCAAGGGACTTCCTCTACTCCCATACGACCCCACGCCCGAATTTTCGTTTCATCAACTCAAAATAACCGTCCCCACTATTGTATCTCGTCAGCATCAAGATCCAACAGTTCTCACTTTATTTCTATTTCCAATTCTCGCTCGTGCACTGTACACGCCCTTCTTGGAGGGCCTGCTATGTACTTCGGTGTCTGTAATATGGTCCGTGCCGTTGGTCGACATACCACCTGCTTTCGTCATTATCTTTTAGACATCTTCGGCGACAGCGCGTAAGTATCGTACATCTCCTCGGCCAGTACCTCCGTCGTAATCTGATTTCATGCCCGGTGCTATGTATAATTCTTTTCTCTTATTTCAAAAACTACGCAGCGGTCCGTCTTTGATTGATCCCAAGGCCCTTGCACAAGCATGCGATCTGGAAGTAATGGCCTTTAATGCTCCCGCACTTGCACATCGCTGTGAAACCGCCAACAGAACCAAATCCTGCTCAACATTCAAGCGACAATGCTTGATAGGTCCTCATCACATCTTTCCACGCGCCCCGAGGACATACCCAAGTCTCAAGTGATGGTAGTAGACAACGACAGATGAATTCTGCTTCGTCTTCCTCAACCTCTCGCCCCTCGGGTTCGGGCTGGCGGATTGCATTCCTTTTCCACATTGCGTAGGGCGGTCTGAATACGGGTCTCTCCACTTAACGGTGAAGCGATGCCGTCAGCGCTCCCGCCACAATTGATGTATAATTATTGTTCCCCAAAAACTATCGAACTGTCAAAAATTCGCGAATAAAAACAAAATCCCATATGGCCCGAGGAAGCTATCGGCAAACCGCAGCCACCATACTATCCTTACCTGACATAAATTGTCGATCCCGAATTCACTACCAATTAATCCTTTCGCCGCCTCCGATGAAGTAATGATACCCGTGCTATTGGTGGGCGACACAAGCCCCGCAAGACTGGCAGCTTAGCGATGAATCTTTCGAACTAAAAACGCTCTGCCCATATTGGAATAGGGTAGGTAATTAAGCTCTTTTCTTGGCAAAATAACTGTTGTCACGCGTGGGCTTTTCCTCACAAAGTGGAGCTGAAGTTTAAAGTCCGCGGCTCATATGTTTCTCATCATCAACTTCTTCTCAAGCTTGATTGGGTACGGATTACGACGTTGGCTCGCGAAGAGGCCTGTTGTCACATCCATATGCTGTAATTTCCAACGTCCTTCGCCTCATCTAGTAGCGACTCGGCCTAGTTTTCGCTGTCTGGCACTTGTTTTCCGACATTTGACACTGACGTCCCCGTTTGTTCTCACTGGGGCTCTACGACACCGATACGGCATGGGACATGTCAAATCCCCAGCAGACCTTTCTTGATTACACGACCGAGGCCGAATATTCCGCATCAATCAATACCAAGACAGAGTCTCTACCTCCTGGAGGCTGGGATTTGTCCCAGGAATCAAGCCGGTCTCTCACCCGTTCATATCCCTCACATGTATCTTGTTGTCACAACTCCGCCCTTCCTACATTATCCTCCCAGTGGATCATAGTATGAGCCTTCTCATCTTATCGATCCATGCTTGTTGAACGCGTCTCCTCTCCGAAATCTGCGCCGGGCTCTTTCTTTTCCTCACAAAACGCTGTGTGATCGCAACGTATGTTCTGGAAAAAACACTTCTCAAATTTCACATACTCCGAGGAGATTTTCGCTTTCGAATCTAATCAAGAATTTCGACCACACTACAAATCATGGTCAGTTTTCATACAGCTTTCAATATTTATGGATCCACGAACGCCTTGCCCCTCCCTGACTTGATCGGTAGCAGCCCTCCCACACTATGAGAGTGAGTACGACCCAAGGGTGTTCTATCATAATCAAAGCACATGGACATGTACACAGCCCTGCTTGTTTCGGACACTTCCTTGGGAAGCTGTCCTGCATCTATTACTATCGAAAGGAGAGTCTATCTCAAAGTGCCACTTCTCACAGAGACGTGGTTGCGAGACCTTCCGTCGGATGCGAAGGTACCACCCACCTTCAGACTTTCGGAACCCAATGATCTTTGCTCAACTTTCTCTAGCCTCTGCTATCTACTTGGAGCCATGCATTCCCCAACTATCTACGTCCTCGCACGACTCGGAAGCACTGACAATGACAAATCGCAAGACCTCATGCTACATGGTGTCTCATTGGCAAATTTTGACTGCGCATGGTCAGCGCTTGCCATATGACAGATTGTACATAGACAGTCTGCCTCTCCCCACGACACACCAAGCGACGATGCTCACATGCGACCTATCTCCTTGACTACTTTCTTTGGGCTTTTTCTTCTATCGAGTTGCTCCCAAAAGTCACCAGAAAGAACCATCAATGAACTTCCAATGGGCGTAATCGAAGACGTATTCAAACCTTGTGCGATGACGAAGACGCACTAAACACGACGTTCCGATTTCGCCATACCCTCTCCTCAAGCGGGTCTACTCCATTGGACCCTGCCGTTTTACCCGCGGGACTGTTCCACCCCAATAATTAACGGCAGATCTTCCGTCGAGAAAATTTTACTCGCCCTCTATCCTCAGTTTTGAACACCACAATGGAGGCCGAAATAGGCGATGCCGGTACGACTGCTGCCATAGCAGACGTAGAAAGACTTCTCAACGGCTAGTTTCAAAGGGATTGTCTTCAGTTCTTCCCCTCCCATGAATAATTGTTGCGCCGTATACCATTACACCCTAGGCTTCGTGACGATTCACGTAGACTGGCCTCCTGAACTAGGATGTTAATATGACTAATTATAGGTCTGCGTATTCTATTTCCGTGGCTTCCTCATGTCTGATCTCCTCTTTCCTAATTGAGGTTGTGCACACCTTGACGATAAGGTGGGTTACTTTCCTAAATCTTCCCAAGGTGCGTGACAATAATGTCAGTGTACAGCATGCGACTATTCACGATTAGTACGAAAACCACCGTGTGTGCTATGATACGTCAAACGTTCTGACAGCGCCCATTGTCTAAAGCTGACAGATCTCAGCTCTAAGTTAAGTCGATAATTTTGAGCCCCCGTAAGTTTTCGGATTATTCGAGACGATGATAAGTTTGGAGCTCGTATCTCGGTACTCATGGCAGCGGGAGGACGGGCATCCTCCTCATCTAAATGCGTGCAGATAAGGGCCGAGCGTGACTTTCTGGCGTTGAGCGAAGAGGAGTCGGCGAGCATATGTACCTTGCGGCAAAGGGGGAAATATGTATATTTAGACACAAAGAAAGATACAGCATGAAACACCTTGGTACAGAGAAGACACGGCTATCTGTGGGTGCCTTGCTATAAACAAGTTCGCTCCACAGGACCGTGCCTATATCCACAGCATGTTGAAACGGCAGATGTTTTACAAGTTCTGGGTCCACGGCACGAATAAGGGCATACCCAAGGGTTCGAAAAGTTGGGGAAGTTGAGATGCTGTGACGTCGTTGATAGCAAAGAAGCGCAGGGGAAAGTGGCGTCTGAGTGTCTGGCGTCTAAGGCCAGAGTTGGAAGGACCCGGTGCTTTGTTGATCGACACAGCAAATGCTCGAAGTTTGAAGCCGGAAAGTTGGTGGTTACCTGTAAGCGTTACGGGACGCAAGCAGGCAGCAATGAGCGTACCAATTACCGGTAAGTGGGTATCTAGTAAGAATAGCTCAAGTAAGATATTTGATTTGAAAATTGTGCAAACATATGGGTCCCAGCGTCACGATGGCTCACTTTTCCGGGGTTCCAAGGTTCTTTTGAGAACAAGAGAGAATGCCATTTAGTGTCAGCATGGGTATTGAGGTTCAATGCGAGCCATCGCAGAAGAGATGGCTGATTCAAGGGAACAGAAAGCAAGTAAAGGTCAAAAGAAGTTCCCAACGTGATTGAAGTGCTAGATAATTTGAATTTGAGACGTCCTGCAGGTGTAGAATGCCTCGGATCTTGGAGCTTTACCGTGGTAAGGGGGCCGAGCCAGCTTCCAGGAAATGGTGAAGGAGCATACTCCGTGGTTCTCGAGGCTAGCATACTTGAGCATCAAGAGAAGTACGCCGTCTTTCCATCAGAGAGACAATGAAATTACGAGAAAATATCCTTCTTACCTCCGGGGTGATAGGATACATCTTTACCCCGATCAGCGTTGTTAGGAAAAAGAGAGTCAGGTGTGGTGATTTGACCGAATAAAATTCCAGTGGGCGGCGGTTGACCGGATGTCCTTGGCATTCTTGAGAGAATATTGTCCTAATATAAGACCAGTAACTTGTCAGGCGGTGAGTGGTAGACCGTTTGAGTCGTGAAATATTGGAAATGAGCGAGAAGCAATTCTTCACGGCAGAAGTACCCGGTCTATGCAAGAAGCAAAAGAACGGTACATCCAACGGGACGATGCTGCCTGTGTGGTCGTGGTTACACGGAAGGTCGCGAAACGATGTGCATTTTCATTCAAAGCGAACGAGAGCTTGGGCGGGTTGAGTATGATACGATGCACATACCGAGCACATACCGTCATTTTTGATCGGTGGCCGAAACAATGGATCCCGACTTCGAGCAAAACAAAGTCGAACTAAATTAACGAAGGCGCTACGATTGGTCGGCCGAGATGAAATGTTTATTGACCAGCTGATCCGACCAACATGAGAGTACAGGCGTCCCGTGATGACACCAGAGCCGAGGAGGCCATTTAGGAAAGAGGTGAGAAGAAGTGTTCCGGATGTGGCTGGGCGAATCGTCGGGGCACGGAGTGTACTGTTGGGATACAGTGCAGCCGCGGCCGTCTGAGTGAGTGTGGATGACTGGGAAGACAATGGAAACAGTGGACGGTATTGGAAGAATCGGTGGTACTTGGATGTAAGTTGAAATGAACGGATCTGCGGTGGAGTTCGCGTACAGGGTCCAGAACGTTGAAGACTGAGAAAGAAGGCAACCTGGCAGGAGCCCATGGATAGGAGCCCATTACCCATTACGTAAAGAGACTCCGCCAACAGAGGCAGGAAACTCCGACAGTAATTCCACCCAAGCTGCTCGACTTTGACCTTTGGGCTCGAATGTTTCCGTCCGCCATGACACACAACCAACGACCACAGCTCGTTTTGCAGCCATCGGTGAGCACGACGAGGTACGGACACGCTTCTACGTCGTTGGCAACAGCGAACTCATCATCGTCATGATCTTACAGAGTGGTGACGACCACGACCACGACCACAACCTACGCGCCTATAACTCTACCCCCACTTCCCCCGCCTTCATCACCCAAGGATCCAAAGAATTACCCTTTGCTTCACGCAAACCTACCGCGACATCTACGCCGGTTTCCACTAGTGTTCCCAGGTGGCGCTCGTGCCACATTCCGCGATGGTGAGGGAGAGGAGGATATACAGGAGGAAGATGAGACGGCCGGGGGGAATGGCTGGCGGATGCTGAGGCACGACGAGGAACAGGATAACTCGGGCGTCGTGGATCTCGCTGAGGCCGTCGAACGGTATGGCAAGAAGCGGTCGCACACAGGAGACAGCATGATGGAAGGCGTCGAGGCCGCATCTGACTTCGAGACGGCTGTCCCAGTGCCTCCTCGAAAGAAAGCCAAAGCGTCGGTCTTGCCTCCAATATCCACTATCAATGCAGCGGCGCCACTTTCACCCTTACCATCTCCTCATGGCTCACCGCCGCCAGAGCACGTCTGGCCATCAGCACCCCCAAGCGGTGCTTCGTCACCCTCACCTCAAGCTCCTCTCCAGCCTGATCTCTCTCTGATGACGCTACTCACCCTGCCTTCTCTGCTAGCCCATTTCAACAACCTTCCTCCATCTCTACAATCGCACTTCCTCCTTACCCTGCTTCGACACTCACCCCTCCCAGTCCTTCGAACTCTACACTCGGTTCTCACACCTACACTCGCTCGTGACTTCCTCACCCTCCTGCCTCCTGAGCTCGTCTCCCAGATTTTAAACTATCTCCCGTTCTCTACCCTTGCGCGTGCATCACGCGTATCCAAAGCTTGGAGAGCCATCATTGACTCGGATGCCATCATATGGCGCGTTCTACTCGAGAACGCCGACTTGTGGTTTGGCAGAGATTCTGAGCAAATATTCGCCAATGCAATCGGTGCACGCCGAGCTCGCGAGCAAACTACCTCTCCCTCATCTACAGCATTGCCACTACCTCATCCATACAAATTACTCTTTAAGTCACGATACCTAACGCGAACGAGATGGAAAGATCGAAATCGTGTGCCTAAGCACATATCCTTCCCTGCCCATGGCTCCTCGGTCGTTACATGTCTTCTCTTCTCCCATGGCCGAATTATATCCGCCTCGGACGACCATTCTATCCATGTATATTCCCCTACTACAGGCGAACTCATGAACTCCCTCGAAGGTCACGAGGGCGGTGTCTGGGCTTTGGCGGCCAACAAGGATGTCCTTGTCAGCGGTTCAACCGATCGTACAGTGCGCATCTGGGACCTTAGCACAGGGAAGTGCATCCATGTCTTTGGTGGCCATACCAGCACCGTGCGGTGCTTAGCCATCGTGAAACCTGAGATTGTCGAATATGAAAATGATGCTGGCGTCATTACTCGTGAAAAATGGCCTAAGCGCCCCCTCATTGTAACTGGCAGTAGAGATCACTCTTTAAGAGTATGGACGCTTCCTAGACCAGGCGAGCCGCCTTACCAAGGCTTTGGCGTTGATGACACGGAAGCAGATCCCGCTGAGGTATGTTAATCTGCCTACTTCTCATTGTACATTGCTGATCATCCTTTCCACAGGATGCAGAAGAAAACCCTTATCATCGATTACATCTCGAGGGCCATGACCACGCAGTCCGCGCTCTAGCTGCTCGAGGACGAACACTAGTCTCTGGTAGCTATGACTGCACCGTACGAATCTGGGACATCATCAATGGAACCTGCAAGTGGGTCCTTGTAGGTCATACGCAGAAAGGTAATCCGTCCCCTTTCTATGTTCATTGCGTGGCACTGATTGTAATCACAGTGTATAGCGTTGTTCTGGATATCAGCCGCAATCAAGCATGCTCTGGTTCGATGGACGGCACCGTGCGCATCTGGAACTTGCGGAACGGCCAATGTCAACATACCCTAATTGGTCACACGTCCCTTGTGGGCCTGTTGGGCTTGTCCCCATCATACCTGGTCTCTGCCGCAGCAGACTCTACACTGCGGATATGGGATCCTGACTCGGGAGAACTCAAGCATACGCTCGCAGCACATACTGGAGCCATCACATGCTTCCAGCACGACGAATTCAAAGTTCTTAGCGGATCTGACGGGACACTGAAGATGTGGGATATCAGCAAGGGTGTTGTTGAACATGATCTACTTACTGGCATTACTGGGGTCTGGCAGGTCGTCTTCGAAGGTCGTTGGTGTGTTGCTGCGAGCAATCGTAACGACGCCACGGTTCTCGACGTGTGGGACTTTGGTGATGATGACGACAAGGACTGGATTGGCGAGCCTCCCGGTGGGATATATGATGAAGACTGGCTGAGTGAAGATGATGATGAAGAGGCGGCCCCACGCTTCGCGAAAGATTTCGTGGATCCCGATGTGGACGACATGGATGCTATGGATCAGGATGTGCTCCCCGAAGACGACGAGGCCGATTCCAAACTTAAAGACCGGAGGAAAGATCCTGATCGTTCCGACATGGATGAAGACGAGCCCTTTGATCAGCCACTCAACGGCACTCCTCATAGAGCACAAGGGCATAATGTCCTACGACCACCTAGACGCCTTGGTCTCTCCTCATTAGAGTTTCCTGACAACAACGAAACTCCTACCCGACCCAGAGTGCGGGGAAATGCACCTCGCCGGCGTTAGTGTAACTGCCTGCCTACCTTTTCTCATTTCCATATCTCTCGGACACTGTTAGCATTGCTTTGGGTCTGTCCTGATACGTAGTCGCCTCAAGTTTCGTCAATGACTTTGGGATATTTTCACAGTTTACACACCATACCTGTTGTTTTAATATGTTGATAGGAGGATGTAATCATTCACGTCGAATAAGCTATAAGGAACATTTCAGAAATGCCCAACAATCTTCTTCAGGTTCACCCAGTTTCTGGAGAAGATGGAAGTTGCATTATGCTTTGACGGTTCGGCAAACTCCACGCCTCCTGTGAAAACCAACGCACCTGACAGACAATGAGATACTCATGCCATCGCAAATACATTTGCGCGATGAGAGGTGCAACGTAGAGAAGTCTCTCGAAGAAGAGATTGATAGAACCAGCACGCACGCTGCTGATCCAGCGGTTGACCAGTCGGTACTTTTAGATGCATTGTGAGAGACTCAATGGCAGTACGCAGCGAAAGAAGGTTCTGGATTGAATTGTTGTGTAGCAAACAATGGATTGTGGGGTCCACCCGCGTGAAGTCGTGCGGACCCAAAGATTTTAGGCAAAATAAGTCAGACGGTGCGGGCCTTGTGGATTTTGACATCCTCTCGGGGTCTGAGCATGAGTCAAGTTAGTTATTGGCTCATGACCCCAGATGATAAAATTAGCACTCGCTTATCTTGTGCATCCACTCCTACGGCACCGAGTCGTTGAACCACTCTCATACCAGAGCTGACACGTCCAAATATGGTATGCTTACCGTCCAAAAACGGGGTGGGAGCCAATGTAATAAAGAACTGAGAGCCTAAAAAACGTTTCTCGATCATGACACGGTCGTCAAAGTAAGTTGGCACGCCGAAACGCACCGTTAGTATTAGGACCTGAGTTGGCCATAGCAAGGATGCCTGCTCCAGTGAAACGTAACTCATGATGAATCTCATCTTCGCTAAAATGTGCTTGAGTCAGCAAGTGAATGGATTATCTTTGTCTGGCTGACTTGCAATTTCTGACCGTATATACTGGTTCCGCCTCTTCCAGTACCCGTCGGATCTCCGCCCTGGATCATAAAATCCTGCAGATTACTTGTTTCCATATGGTGATTTTGACTTGAGCTTGAAGAGGACACTCACGGATATTATGCGATGAAAGACTGTGTCATTGTAGTAGCCACGCTTTGCCAGCTCTGCGAAATTTCTACATGTCTAACAACGTTGAGGAATCAGTAGGATGAACAGAGCTAACAGGATCAACACTTGAACCTGGGGCGCATGATCCCAGTAGAGCTCCAGTTGTAGGTCTCCCATACTCGTTTCGAGAACAACGCTTTCCATAGCAGATACTAGTGGCTTGCGGGTGGGCGCTGGACGTTGTGAGGAAACGCTGGAGTGCGTTTGTTGAAGTTCGAAGCAAGTTCGAAGTAAGTTACATATTTACGAACAGCCCCTATGCCGCGAGCGCTTATCGATACTTCCAACCTTCAACTTGAACTCTGAGCTTGGGCCGCCCGTGGTAACTACAAACCCAACGATGCGAGCCGTTATTCAACGAGTGACTTCGGCCTCAGTCAAGGGAAAGTGATTCGTGTATAATTCTTTAATCTGCTTACTGAATGCTGAAATAGTTGATAACGAAGTCGTTTCGAACATTTCCCGCGGTCTGATGGTGCTAGTTGGCATTGGAAAAGGTTTCCCAGAGCCTCCCGACGCTTTAAGCCCATTTGACCTTATATATCAAGCAGATGACACCTCCGCAGACGTCTCAACAATTGCTAGGAAGATGTAAGAAGCTATTGCGTCCGCTACTGTATTGAAGCTTGACAGACTCCTCTTTCCTAGTCTAAGTCTGCGTGTCTTTGAGGACCAAAGTGATCCTTCCAAGATGTGGAAATCAAACATTACCAACATAAATGGGGAAGTCCTGTGTGTATCTCAATTCACCCTTCTGGCAAATACATCAAAGGGGAACAAACCAGACTTCCATAACGCCATGGTGAGTGCGACCCGTCTCCTGAAATAAATCAGGGGATGAATCATCCGTGCTGCCAGTCGACGGAACCTTCTAAGGAGCTGTACGCGTCACTCCTCGTCAAACTCGGTGAAATGTATAGCCCAGACAAAATCAAAGGTTCGATGACGCCCACCACATGTAACGTTCAGACTGAGTTGACGCTTCATCATCGCATCACATCGTTCAGATGGCAGATTTGGTGCAATGATGAATGTTTCTCTCATAAACGAAGTAATTCTCCGTTCTCCCAACGTCCGATCGTGATTCTCATCACTTAAGCAGGGACCCGTAACCTTGATCATCGACTCTAAGAAGGATCCTGCGGCGTAGAAGCTCGCTATGCTTGGTATTCTATTACTCGACGCTCAAATGGGTAGCAAAGACTTGGTTTTGAGCTTCCCAGATGCTGGTATCAGAAATGTCGAAACACACCTGACCCTTACTGACGAGCGACGCAAGTTCACATCCTGAAATTGTCACCGAAGGTCACCCGATCTTTGGAGTCGCACTTCGATGGTTCGGATTCGATCACAGGGTTGCCACTAGTGTGTGAATTTTCTAAGGGTCCATGGAAGCGCTATCTCAGTAGAAAGTAGACCGTGAGACCCGAATACAGGGAATACTGAGTTATCCCAATGTTATCTCCTTAGACAATTTATATACCCTCTTTTTTAATTTGCTCAACAGAGGCTGACTGCTCCCAATCCTTCCCCTCCCTCGCTACACTCGGGGGGTCCCCCAAGCCAGGATTGGTCGAGTCAGCACACTAAAGCCTCGTTTGCGCGGGGAAGATGTCCCCGAACCCTAACCAGTTAATCTAACCCTATCCCCTAACTCTATCCCCTAACGCTAACTTAGCTGCCCAAGAACCAATGCTGGGTACAGGCTAGGGTTCGCGCATGCGAACCCTAGCCTTTTGTGTTTTTCTAACTCAATGCTTACTCCCAGTGGCCACTAGAACGTACCCAAACAGTCAGAAACCCCTCAGAGGCAGAGTTTAAATATTTAATTACTAATAATTATTACCCGGATTCAGGGAAATGCCAAGTACCTGATCGAATACTACCCATCGAACAGTTCCTCCGATCTTTGAACAGGGCGCCGCCTTTGATCGAGGGAATATACAATATTAGCATTCTGACTCTTCGACGAATCAAATCAGGCCAGCTCTACGCTTAATTGTTTAGGACCGGCCCCTCACGCTCTTCTAAACGCTCATACATTCCTATTTCTTCTACTCAGCTCGCACGACTTCTCAAGTCTATCAACTGATTCAAAGGATTTGTCCTTTGGGGGGATGTATCTTACCACGAGATCCCGAGCTTCGTCCGGTATCCGACAAGGAAGAGGTATTGAAGCGGTATTTCGTTGACCGACAGTGATCATTGCGGGTCAATGACTCCTGAGCAAACCCAGAGGAGTTGGCGAAATTAAAGGAGTGAAATGGATTGGCTGCAATAGGGTAGGGAGCGTTTGCTTCCGTCCATAACCTAGGCCCAAGACCAATCTACTTCCTAGTTGATCATAAGTGCTAAGCGCCTTACGCGAATAGACACTTTGATCGAACCATCACTAGAGCATCCCTCCTACCAGCTTAACTATCCCTTTGGTCCCCCAGCGAACCTCTCGTTTATCGCCCTGCCACTCCGTGCAGTGGTCGTAAAGCCGGGATATCTCCCCATGAAGCTCTTTTCGCAGACTAAACGTAGATGGTTCCTGCTCAGAGTTTTGGACTGTGTCCAGAGCGTCCCGTGCTGCGGTGCCTTCAGAAGGAAGCGCCATGATGAACGATAGCTCGGTGTCTATCTCAGCTGAGCGAGAATTAAGGTTGGTAGACCCAAAAAGGGTGAGTATAGGATAAGAATCCTGGGAGGGGGAGACCCAGATGCCTGGAGGGGGCCAATGTTAGAGTGTAGGAAGAAAATGGAAACGCCTTGCAAATAATACCTTTCGCGTGATAGGTCCACCCTTCTCTGGCCCACTCGCTCAGACAGACCCCTTGCCCGGTTGGGGTGCCGTGCGCCACAATGCCATTGGATGACCACGATCGGCCTGTCTTAGCCACTGCCTCCATGAAGTTTTGTTCCAAGTATGTATAACCTTCTGGTATGCGACCGGAAATGCCGCTAGAGCCGTAAAAACCATTTGCCTACAAGTGCACAAGGAAAATAATTCATCAGCTGTGGGTGCAGGGCAAAGGAGAAGACGATAGTGGCGCAGGGGCGGGGAATGTGACGTAGAGAGTTATTTTACCTTGGGGCTGGCACACACTATGCGACAATCTAGGTCGGTAGTGGACAGTATAAGTTCCTGATATAGCTTATATAGACCGAAGTATCCGCTGGTTAGGTCCATCAATGGACGTTGCCGTGAATTCGAATCCATGGGTGAATTGGGTCCAGAGTGAGAGCGCAGATGCTTGAAAAGGAGATCAAGAGCAGCCTCTTCTTCGCGTACTCCGAATTGCCCAGCTTGAATTACGGGAAATAGAAGTACTTCGTCGCCACTCGACTGCGGCTTTTGGAGAGAGGTCTTATCGATACGTTTATCACGGTAGCTTGCTTGGAGGGAAGTGAAAGAATGGTGTACTTTTGCATGGGAATAATGGGGATGAGTCAAAGGATCCGTCCACTGAAGAAGGTAATCTCCACGAGGAACAGAGTGATCGTTGTTGGCTTTGACGGATGAGTCTAATGGGGCCAATTGGTAGGAAAATGATGACACAGTCTTGAGGAAAGAAAAACAATAGGCGGCCAACTCGGGTTCTTGTGAGAAATGGATATAACGGTCTTGTCGATTGGTGAAGTATGACTCGTTCAGATTCGCGCTGTGGAAACCCAAGTTGTTAGATTCTGAAGACTTCAATGAGGGGAGGGTAACTGTTCTACGGACCCGCTGATGATGACTTCGTCATCCGCACCGTATATTTTTGCGTGCCAGGTACCCCAGCCTTCGTTAAAACGCGGGGGAACAAGCTTCGCCATGAGACCGCGAAGGCTCGGACTTCGGAAGAAGGAAACATGGATGCGGGATGGAAACTTGCGGAGGAGTGGGAGGAGAAGATGGGCGGTGGAGGATTTCCCGGGCCGCGTAGAGCGATTCAGGTCCAACTGTAGATGAACATGGAGGTTGGGCGACCTTGAAAGCGCATCGTGCAGGGCATCAATCTAGTGTCATGTAAGTGATGGGGTTTCGAGTTTTGTGATTCAAGACAAGTGTTTTCACCAATTCTGATTCTCCTGAACCAATATATAAGGACGATAAAAATATTCTGGAATTAGCGCGTTCTATCATAGACTAGGAGTAGATTGACGCGTCAGCCACTGTTTCCGACATGTTTGGAGGTGAATCTCACCAATAAAGTGTGGTAAAAAAGCGACGGCTCGCGGAGGACACGAATGTTGCGTGCTGCGACGGAAAAGCATGGTTGGGATTGCTTGAGGTCATTGACAAAGTCTGCAATGAGGGGATGGAATCCGTGGACGGGCGCAGTGGTGTTGATGGTTCGGTGGAAGAGAGAACAGGACGATGCAGCGACAAGACGACATGTGAGGCGGCGGGTGAGGAGCATTGAGCGTGAGAACGCTGATCTGCGACGCGAGCGGTGTGTTGGGTGGCGCACTGCTCTTTGCGCTGAACTATCATTGATCAATGATCCCAACAGCCATCCCTCAGCCGTTTAATTGCCATAACCCCTTGGATTACTTGTAGCTCACATGGACGCCGTCTGCTTCGCATAAGTGCTGGCGGCCAAATTAAATATGCGAGACTCTGAACCCCGACTTCGACGACTTGACCATGTCTTCCCCTTCGACGGCACTGGGTGCCTTGGAAATGAGCGTTATCGTTTCCATTTTTCTACTTGGTGTCGTGACAGTACAGACTCTCGACTGATTTCCCAATGACCGCCTCTCCTTGAAGTTACTGGTGCGTCAACCAGTCGCTGATCAAAGCATACACTCATTAACCTTGCACCGATAGATTATCACTCTTTGGTGTGCACTTGCAATAAATCCTTTCTATTTCACGACCTCCTCACGGGATAATATACTTTTCCAGGGCATTGGAAATGCTTCACGCTGGTTGTGTTATCTATTTTCTCTACTTCCTCACGATATCTACGTCAGCTTGTCGTCCGGGATCAGGCGCCATCTCTGTGTCGATAGTACTTGGCCTTGCTGCACATGCTTGTAGTAACGCCGCCCTTCAGGTACGCTATCGTGTCCTAGTTCTCTTTCAAGCTCACCTTCGCCTGCAGGCGTCCCTCACTTACAGATTATTTGTGATTTCCAACAGGAAGCTGCAGCTTCCAGCAACCATTTGGTCTCTTGTCCTCATCTCATTTTCTTTACAAACAGCCTCGCTCGTCTTCCTTGTTGAAAACCGACACTATGCTTGGGGTGTCACCCTGGCATGTTCTTTACTCTTGAACTCGCTTATTTATCTCGTCATTTCATCGACGATATTCGTCTCACTCCGAACGTCTCGTAAGGATAAGTCGAAGGGGTGAATCCGCTTGTCTACTCCGAGAAACTCTTCTAAGCATGGCATTCTCAGCACCCAACGATTAATTCGAAGGCTTATGTTCTGGACCTTCGGTATGTTCCTTTAGCCTCATGCGAAGTTGTCAATGTAACGTGTAGCTTGACCTCTTTTTCCAGTGAATGGTCTTGTATTTTGGTACAAATTACCCATGTTTTGAGATCTACTAAGTTCACACCTTTCCCCCAGTGTCGCCGGTATCGTCGCCGGTATCTTGGTACGTCAGCGCTTCACAATTCCGACGCACCGCCTAACAAGTGGACGTACAGTTCATCGTTCAAAGCGACAATGGTTCGGGCTTGGCATATCTCTCAGCTGTTGTCTAGCTAATCCCCCTTTAGTCCTATGGGTTGGATCAATCTCTGTCAGTCAGCAATGTATGTACTTTCCTTGTATCCGCGTCATTTCAGCTTGCTCATTTCTAGACAGTCTTCTCGATCACGTTCCTGTCGTCGTAAGACCGCAAGCACTTTTGGTCGTTGATTTGTTTTGACGACATCTCCCTCAGTATCAACGCTCGCAAGGGCATGCGCAATTTGGCCATGTCAAACGAAGACCAAAGCGGAAAGCCCTTCTCAGGCCTCGCGGTATGCGATAATCGTTTCTCATTTCTGAACACTTAGCTGAATGCTCGCTGATTCAGTTCGCTAGAGATGGTCCTCAAGGTGAAGTCAATGTTACTTATGTTGATGATTTCTCATCCATTCTCCATGATCAAAGTTCAATCGCCACACTCTGTGTCTCCAGTAGACCCTGCAGTTGGCAGCCCTGGATCATGTCATCGTGAGTGCCCAAGCCCCCAAATATTTGTGTATTTCGTCACCTTTCATAATATCCCTTGTTTACAGCACTAATCGGCAGGCACCCACAGGCGTGATGTGTGGGGTTACATCTGCCACCACCCCAGAAGCCCGAGCCGTTGATCTTCCGTGGGAAGTTACACCTTACGAGAGGCCGTCTTCTTACTAGCAGTGTTCTACAGGTGTTCCCCAATGACCATCCGATCATCCTGTATCACTGATCCTTTTGATGCGAGCGTGTGCTCTTACCTGTGTTTTGCTTGGCCTCGCATGCTCTTTGCGAAGTCTACACCTTCCCGGTGGACCATCCATGCGAGCGATCAATACTCATCGACGACCTGTGTGAAAACGAAGCCCTTGTACCACAAGCTGGGGGAGCTTACGGCGTTGAAGACATCGCAAGCGTTTGAAGCCACCGTGACCTTGATCGGCCTTCGAGATGCTCTAATGCAATATTACTTTTTTTATCCAGGATCTACACCGACCCTGGACGTCGAATATATATGCCTATATATACTAGCGTTTTTGCCTTGCAGGTGCCTCAGTTCAACGTTCAACGTTCAACATTCCGGCATGCTACTCGCATCTTATGTCGTGTTGGCCCTATCCACTTACGGGTATGCCTCAGTCACCCAAGGTTCATTCAGCGTCCTGTCTTATAACGTCGCTGGTCTACCAGGTACGTTCTTGGCGCCTCTTGTCTACCTCTTCGACTGAAAACAAGATAGAACCTTTGTCGTCGAGTAGTCCGGCCCCAAACACACCTCTGATATCTGCGCGCCTCGGACCGTATGATGTCGTTCAAGTACAAGAGGACTTCAACTACCACTCCCAACTCTACGCTTCAGACAACCACCCCTTCCGTACAACAACCTCAGGCCCAGCCTTGTTTGGCTCTGGCCTAAACACGCTTTCCAATTTCCCCTTCATCGACCTCCAACGAGTCAAATGGAAAGATTGCGACAACAACGAAGCGGATTGCTTGACACCCAAAGGATTCACCTTCATGCGCGTCAAAGTTTCTGACGAAGCATGGGTCGATTTTTATAACCTCCATGCCGATGCAGGGTCGAATAGCGGGGACATCAACGCTAGGAAGTCCAACCTAGCGCAACTGACTGCGTTCGCGAACAAGTGGTCCACAAACATGCCGATCGTCATTTATGGAGACACCAATACGCGTTATGCCAGAGATAGCGAGGCTTTGCAAGCGATGATCGGTGGCCTTAATGTCAAGGATATTTGGATCGAGACCATACGGGGTGGTGTATACCCAGCCCCTGGATCCCCTTCCCTTGCTTGCGCCTTCCCCTTCCCAGCTGGTACGACGCAGAGCCAGATGGACGCCTGCGAAAACCTAGACAAGATATTCATTCGTTCAGGCAGTGCCATCACCCTCACTTCAAGCACGATATCGAACGATAATACCGCGTTCTTAGATAGCGAAGGTGCCCCTCTCAGTGACCATTATCCCATCTCCAGCGTCATAAACTGGGAGCTATCTTCGTCACTTCGCCTCTCCGATACTGTAGGAGGCGCGAATGACGACCCGTTCAATGATCTGGCTGTTCTCACTGCCACAGAGCTGCCTCGCGTCACATCTGTAACTTTCAGAGGCGGGAATCGACTTGACGCTGTCTCATTGACTCTTCAACACTCGAATGGCACAGACTTCACCGTCACGCACGGTGGAACAGGAGGCACCTCAACTACCCTTGCGCTGCCTGTAGGCGAGTTTGTCACTCAGATCCAAGTATGCAGTGGATCGCACCTCTTCTCCACAAGCGTTTTCTACGCCAAAGTTACTACCAACTTGGGACGCACTCTGGCAGCTGGACAGACCACAAGTAATTGCGAAGTTGTAACTGTCCCGTCAGATACAGGGAACGGCGGTAAAGCTTGGGGTTTGGTTGGATTCTGGGGACGCTCGGGCGGCGAAGTTGAGCGACTGGGTGCAATCTGGGGAGCGGCGTACTGAAAATTGGTAGCGTAGCAAACGCAGACTCGCTCCATTTGTAACTCTAAGACCAATCGGAATAAATTATACGGCTGAACTCAACGCTCACCAGAGTGCATGGATGCCTAGGGGCGTATGGAAGAAGTATCAAAGCATCCTCGTAGTGATATACATACATCTTATTTAGTTTCAGTAATTATGTAAAATGCGTCAGGTGTAAATGACAGACGAATCGACATTCGATATTTTGGTGTCGTAAGAACGTATGAAGCAAGAATGAGAATGAGGAGAATGAGGGTTTGAACCAAGATGGAAGCGAGGAAAAGATGCAAGGATGCAAAGATATAATACAAAATAACTACGTTGTTGATTTGATGCGAAAGGATGCAAAGTAGGATGCAAAAGGAGAGAGAAACCGTGTAGCGAGCAATGTCCAATTAGTTATCGGTTTTATTTCTTAGAGTAGGGTGGAGGATTTGTTCGTGGAGGGCTTTACCAGCGGGAACCTACACAGTTTAATCAGGATGAGGACTAGTTGGAAGCTATGTGCAAGATAAAGGACGAACCATAGGGAACACATGCTCATTCTTCTCCACCAGACACTCCATGAGGACAGGTTTCGAACCATCATACTCCAAGAACTCCTTCATCTTCGCAGGGAGTTCCTCAGCACTCGTGCATCGAATAGCGTGTACACCCATCGCATTAGCCAACATGACGAAATTGGGGTTCGTCATCCGTGTATGTGAGTATCTTGAACCGTAGAACAAATCTACAAGAGAAGCTGTCAATAAAGGCATAGAAAGGGGGAGGAGATACGAGGGACTGACCTTGCCATTGTAGCACCATTCCCTGGAACTCGTTATTGAGAACGAGAACCTTGACACCGATGTTGAACTGAGATGCCGTTGCGAGCTCCATAGCAGTCATGCTAAACGAGGCATCTCCATCAATGTCGACGACGATCTTGTTCGGTGCAGCGACCTTGGCTCCAATCGCGGCGGGAAGACCGAAACCCATGGTCTATACAAAAGGTGATCAGGGTTGTTGCGAAAAAGTTAATCAAATGCGAACGTACACCTAGACCACCAGAAGTGACCAAAGACTGTGGGTACCTCCATCGGAAGTGCTGCGCGGCCCACATTTGATGCTGACCGACACCCGTAGCAATAACAACATTCTCCTTCTGCGAGGCGAGCTGAGCATCGAGTTCCTCAACGACTTCTTGCGGCTTCATCAACTCTCCAGGTCGACTCTTCTCGTACGTGAAAGGATACTTCGACTTCCAGTTCTTTATATCATCAAACCATTCTCTACGATCCGCATGTTTGATGTGTGGTACCATCGCCGCCAAATTCGTCACAACGTCACCGAGGATAGGAATGGACGCGTCGACGACCTTGTTGATGTTCTTCGGCTGAATCTCGAAATGGATGATACCTCCCCGACCCTGGAGAGCAGCGGCCTTGGCGGCGGGTGCGAAGGAGTCCAGCGTACCAGTGACACGATCATCGAAACGACCACCGAGAGCGATGATCACATCTGCTTGCTGCATCGCGATGTTGGCGTAGGCACTACCGTGCATACCCAGCATATGCAAACTCCGTTCATCTGTCTCGTCAAAGGCACCCAAGCCCTGTAGAGTGGTGGTCACGGGGATATTGCCGTTCTGGACCAACTGCGCAAGGAGTTTAGGTCCCAGGGGTGACGAAAGGACACCAGCCCCGGCGTAGATGACGGGCCGTTGAGCTTGGTTGATGAGCTCGGCGGCTTGTCGGATGAGCGCGGTATCAGTAGGAGGTTCAATCATCTGCAGCGGGTTCTGGGGGAGTTTCAGATGAGATCCTGGGGTAGTTGCCTTGTAGGGTAGTGGTGTGCGTAGGATGCCTGCGGTAACGTCTTTCGGTAGATCAACCAATACAGGTCCAGGACGACCTGAAGTGGCGATCTTGAAAGCTTCGTTAATTCTCCTAGGCAATTCCGAAATATCCTTGACCATGACGTTCCATTTTGTGCAGCTTCGAGAGATGCCAACCATGTCGGCTTCTTGGAATGCATCGGAACCGATGGCGGAGGTAGCGACCTGACCGGCGAACACGACCAACGGAACGCCGTCGCTGAGGGCGTCTTGCATGGGGGTAACGACGTTCGTTGCGCCCGGTCCGGAAGTGACGAGAACAACGCCGGGTTTTCCTGAGACACGAGCATAACCTTCTGCCATGTGTCCGGCACCTTGTTCATGACGAGGAAGGACGAAATCGAAGAATGGGGAGTTGTAAATGGCATCAAAGACAGGCAAAATGGCACCTCCGGGGTAACCGAAGATGTGTTTGACATCATGGCGAAGCATCATTTCGTGGAATATCTGGCCGCCTGAAAGCCCAACGAACGTATGGTCCATGGGGGCAGCAGGCGCAGGGCCAGGACCACTCATGGGTAAGTTGATGTTGTTTCTCGTCGGTATTTGCTGGAACCCAGGAGCTGGGTTCGGTCGTCTGAGACATCATTGTCAGTACTTCGGCTAACGCCCCCTCGCACGAGAAAAACGTACACTGCAGGTGCTGGTGCAGCTTTTTGTGCAGTGGTTCGGCTGATGTTGCGAGCATGTTCCCGTACTCGCGACTTGGCCTCAATCATTGAGTTCCCCCCAGTAGCCGTGGTCGAGCGACATCGAACGAATGCCATCTGGGGCGCGCTTGCAGGCGAGCGCATTTTTGAAGATGATGTTGCGAGGGTCATGGCAGAAGCGACGTGCCCTTTTTGGTTTTGAAGCCGCGTACGACGAGGAGGAGATGGGTCAAGCTGGACGTGGGCAAGTTGTGGAGAGACACTTTATAGATCCAGAGCTCATGACTCGACACAAATTTCCCTCGGCCGACTATAGCCGGAGCGATCGAACAAGAACCAGAACCAAGACATGGTGACAAGTCCACAAGCCCAGTCCGTGGGCCTCCGTGCACCTCAAGGCAAACGCAAAGTGTGTACTGCGACGTGATCGATATTCCAACACAGAAAAATACAAAATAATGATAACTCGTGCGTAATTATGTATTCCAAAAACCCACACCCTCCACACAAAGTACTTCGTCCCTTCACAAGGACGACCTTGGCCCGCCGGCTTCCAATGCTGCTGCAACCCTGGTGAGAGGTCGAAGGGTTTCCGTCTCAAGCGATAATACTGCCTGAGATAAGGCAAAGGCGAAGGAGCGGGCTTGCGGCGCTGTCTTCAAACCCCACCGTCGGGCGTCTCTTCGCAGCTCAAGCAGCCAAGCCCGCGATAATCAAACGATTGTTACATGAACCGACTGGCGGCAAAATACACGTGTGCGGCATAATAGCTACGCATGAGGAGGGGCTTGTGAGCACAACGCGAGTGGAGACGGATGATCGCCACCATACCTGAGGGTGAACCGAAAGCGAAGAATATTGGAGCAAGACCGAAGGATAAAATCAACGAGGATCCCAATAATAACGTTGTGGCGGTTTCTGCGAGGGGTGATCTGAGGGGGCCATCCCTGATATTCTACTTGAGCGGTTGGATTTTGGAGCAGAGGGCTCAGGCTAATCAAGATGCAGATATGAGGGTAATGTCCACACGAGACGACGAAGAGACGCACCATTGGAAGGGAGGCGGCTGAACCATTCACAAAAGCCGAAGCTGGCCGTCTAGGTTCGTGACGAGATGAGGAGGGCTGGTCGACTTTTTCCCTCTGCGTACCACGCTCCAAGTCCAAGCGCTCCTGTTGCCTTCTCCGCTGTTTCCGGCGAACTTGCCACGCAAGCGTTGATAAGAGGACGACGAGAAGGACGACTAGGACAGGATTAGTTTTCAGGGGGAGCGACGAGGAGCGAGCACACGCACCAAAGACAACGACAACAGCTATCTCCCAAGAAGTTCCAAGATGACCATTATGAGGACCGCTGCGGGGGTGGGGAGTCAGGTTGTGCACATCTGGCAAGGGACGGCGGGGACGCTCACTAGGTGTTTGCCTGGTCTGTGGCAGACATGGGGAACGATGAAGGGGCTTTGATGAGAGAGACGGTGAGGAGAAAGACGGTTCATGGCGAGGAGACCCTGTTATTTATATATTGAGTTGGCTGGGCAGAGATGGAAGGGCCTGCCGATGCCAAGGGGAAGGACGAGAAAAGGACTGCGCCAAGAAGCCAGGCTGACACAAACATAAGCCAGCCACATAAGCGAAGACGCTGACGGGATGATCACAATACAAGCCTCAGCCTGCTAAGAAAGGCTCCTGTTCCTTGGCTCAGAACAACCGTTTTATTTCCATCCATTTCCTCCATGACTTCCTTCATTTTCAGGCAAGGAAAGAAGGTGAAAGACGTCCCACCGCAGCCAGGATATCATACAGCTTACCGCTTTTTCATTCAGATCGTGGCCATAGGCAGGAATTATGCAGAACACGCCAAGGAACTGAACAACAAAGTCCCAAAGGAGCCTTTCTTCTTCCTCAAGCCCACCTCCAGCTATGTCTTCAACAACGGCCACATTGAGATTCCCAAGGGCATCGTTGCTCACCACGAGGGTCCGTCGCCGTCGTTCCAAGCATCTCTCATCGCGGGCTTGACCCCTTCTTGTTGTCCTTCTAGTCGAACTTGGGGTGATCATTGGCAAGACTGGCAGGGACGTCTCCCAAGCCGACGCCGAGTCGCTCATCGCGGGCTATGGTATGTGTCCATTTACGCACTGGCTGTTATTTTTTCGTTTCTTCCTGTATCCTCCGATCACGGCTGTCCACGAATGGCTAGCGGGCCCAAGGCCAATACCTTCACAACAAGTGACACCACTCATTTTGCCTCTTTTCTCACTCCCGTGGAGTTCAAGTCTGGGTGTAATCCGATGGCTTCGTTTTTGCTGATCCCTGTATCCTTTGCCAAGCCTTGGCAGTCGATATGACTGCAAGGAACCTCCAAGACGAAGTCAAGAAGCGTGGCCTCCCTTGGTCTGCTGCGAAAGGTTTCGACTCCTTCACGCCAATTGGGTATGTCCAACCGTTCACATCACCCTCCGTTGTCTCACCTCGTTCTGGACCCAGAGAGTTCATCGCAAAATCGGCCATTCGAGACCCCCATAACCTTAATCTTTCCCTCAGGGTTCGTCTCTCTTAGCCGGACCTAGTGTTGGCGTAGTGCTCAATTTACTGCGTAGATTAACGGCCAGGTAAAGCAAGATGGGAATACTTCCGACATGATTTTTCAGATTCCTCGCCTGATAGAACACATCACTTCCATCATGACTTTAGAGGTCAGTCCCCCATATTCCTTCGATCTTCCCCTTGTTCACCGGCCCTGTGTGCAATTAGCCTGGCGATGTTGTCCTCACCGGCACTCCTTCGGGCGTTGGCCCTGTGTCGGCTGGTGATAAGATCGAATGCTCGTTATCCGATCCTACAAGTGGTACAGTGCTATCCAACCTTGACTTGCTTGCCGTGGCTAGACAGGGAGGCTATCACTTCACTCCACAGTAGTTGCACCCGAAAATTGAGTTATACAACATAGACCTGTGTTGATAATGTAATATCTACTTGGAACATAACTGGACAGACACTCTACATATCTATCTATATACAACACGAGCATCAGCTCGACAGAGGGCAATTGCCAGGGTTACCGTGTCGAAGAATTGGACGTCGAGGATTGCCGACTTTCTTCCTCTGGGCTTTCTGTGTTCCGCGGCGAGTTCGCAGAACCATCCGAACCCTCGGATATACTAGAGTCACTAGCGAATGTCCAGCTATCTCCCGTAGGCGTTAGCTCACCACTACTTTGAAAGTCACCAAAGTCGCCAAAGCTTTCAAACGCAGAGTCCTCCATCTCGTCCGAAAATGAGGATCCAAAGGTGAATGGGTCTGTCCCGCTCGCGGGGGCAGAGTCAGAAAACGGACCGAAGCCGTCCTAGATAACAAAATACATCAGATCCAAGATTACTCCGTTGAAGGGGGATGTATTCCACAACGTACATCGTCATCATCAGCGGAGCTGAAGGGGTCATCGGATGAATTGTGCGGGTTGAACACATCCTGAGCGGGTTAAAAATAGACCTTGTATCAGCCAAAGAAACCCCATGCGGAAAAATAATACAACACCCACATCGAAACCACTTAGAGGTCGCCGCTCATAATCTTGCCGTCGGGAGGCAAGCGAAGCATTGCCAAGCGCGAATTCAGAACGACTTAGCCAACCACCATCTTCATCATCATCATCTGATCCAGAAGACCCATAATTACTGGCAGAATGGAGGTCAAAAGAAACAAACTATTGCGTGGAGAGGTCAGTGATGTGAAATCAATAGGGATACGGTGGGAGTGCTCGCCTGATTCGACGTGCCTCCTTCCTCGTCAACGATATCAGCCGGTCCGAAGTCTGCGCTGCTTTCTCTTGAAGGATGTAGGCTCGATGAACGCCTGAATTCGCCTCTTGTCCGCTCTTGGGCGGCACCGCTACTGGCCTCTGATACAGCCGCCGCCGACGATGAGTCCGCCTCGTCTATCTTCCACTGTGAGCCACCACCCCGAGCGGAATCCCCTGCGAGAACTGGCTTTCCACCACCAAGTAGACGAGCTTCGTTCATTTTAGCCTCATTATAGCGGCCAGTCACGTAGTCATCCCAAGTTTGCGGGGCAAAGTCCACAATGGTTAACTGTAGGTCAGGTGGAAATCGTTCCAGCGCTGTGATCACGTCTGCGGCTATCAATGTGAGATGGCCCATGTAACCTAACCGAACGCCTTTTGGTTTAGCACTTGTAGGACGAAACTTTCATTAGCCCACGAAACAGCTGGAGAGGACGCAGCACCAACCATTCAGCATCATTGCGCTTTTGACCTTCGACTATCCTATGCATTAATCGAGCATCTCGAAACAAGGCAATCGCAAGTTCGCGATTTAGACCCCGATCAACATTACCCGTCAAGATCTGATGGATGAGGTCGTACACGGCGCTATGGAGGAAATTGTTCCAAGGGAACTCGAAGAATAGGTCCTATGAAGGGGATAAACAGTTCAACTCGCTCACAACCGAGGTCATGCCAAGCATCGTACTCACGAGAAGGGTCGAAAGGATGCCGATGTCGAGGTAGCGACGTTTTAGCCGTTCGCCAATAGGAAGCGGTGCTTGAGTCAAACTATCCATCGTCGTTGCTCGCCTGGAGTTCCTACGAGATCCATGTGACGCCGCAGCAATGGTGGCCGTGTCCGAGTCTGAGTTGGAGCCAAATGATGCGGCTCTAGAGAGGGCTGCGCCCTGAGCAGCAAGTTCGGTTGGGGGAGGAAGAGAAGCGGCGTTGGGAGAGGATGGCACTATCATAGGAGGCTGCTCGAGTTCGAGATCCGTAGGAGAAGGAGATGAAGAGATGCGAGGGGATGGTTCGTCATGCATCACAATCTCTTCCATGGCATCATCGTCTGAACTACCAGGTTCATCCATAATGTCATCATCGGAATCCAAGGACGAAGGCGAGTTTCGTGTTGAAGTGACTGGCAGCTCTAATGCCGGTTCAATCTCGTCGTTTCCTTCGTCCATAGCGTCGCGGTCGCGATCATCGCCACTATTCGCGGCTATGACCTTCGATAATTCTTCGAGCCCAGACAGACCGCCAAGCAAACGACCTTCAGAATCATAAAGAAGGTCGGCTTGATGCCTATTTAGAAGCGACATGTTGGAGCAATGGAGAAGCTCGGCGAAAAGTTCACAAATACGGTATCGTTCGAACGTAAGCGGAACGATGGTGCCCACAGTGGTAGACATCTCGCCGGTCTGGGGCTCCCGTAAGTCATGAAGTGAGGAAGAATGGCTAAGACCTACCAAGGACCGGGGCTTTCTCAGAAAACCCTGCAACTGATCCAACTTCTCGCCAATAATTTCGAGCACGGGACCAAGATGGACCACACCCATCCGATCAACCATTTCCTTCATCGCTTGCTCGAGGGTTTCACGCCCGTCTTCGGCTTGGCTTCCCAACTGCTGCTGGACGACGATTAAGCGGTTCCTGAGTGTATGGAACAAAAATGGCTCGAAGTAATCTGAGTTATTCTTGCGGATTAGTTCTATAATGATAGATATTGAGTTGACAACAGAGGATGCGGAGGACTGTAGGTTTGGGAGCTTTGAGGACGAAGATGTGGGGGCGGCATTATTTGCCTCAGAAATCTCGTCCTTGCTGGATGGTATCGTTTCCGATCCGAAATCGTGCAACATATAACCTGCAAGTTTCGTGACGCTATCTCGGTGAGCTAGTTCTCGGGCGAAACGGTTGGAAGCCGGCCCATTTTGGAGTCCTTCGGTTATACCTGCTCCGGGAGAAGGGGTAGCCATTGAGATAATCCCTTTTATAAGCTCAGCCACTATAGTGTGGACATCGCTGGAGTGGGCGGGAGAGAGAAATTCGATTAATCGCGCCATAAGTTGTTCCGAGGAAAGCCACTGAACGCTGCACATGAGAGGAGCACTCCCACCAGGCATATTCCAAGCAAAGACATACTTCTAGGACTCCAGTGCAGCGCTCGTCTAGCTGAAGGATTCGGACTAAGAGGTCGACAAATGAAGGTGTTTCGACGTGTCTTAGTATGCGTTCGACCACTGATGGTTGTGCTTGAATGAATGCGAGCATCTAAACACCATTCATATCAATCGTAGTGAAGGTCTCCCCACGCACCTCGTTTGGCTTTTTATTGAGGAAGACCGCATTGACCTTGGCGAAATGGGATGCCATTGCTACTTGAGTCTTCATATCTTCGGTAGACCTATCCAACACCGTCTCCCAGAATGGCACCAACAACTGTTCCTTATGGTTGATACAGGTTTCGACAATCGACCAGATTTCACTGCAGAGCACTTCTGTAGCGACATATGGATATCTAGTTGGGGTATAGGATGTGAATTGAACCAAAACAGTGCCACATGAGAGCCTGGATCTTACTTGAAACGTCCTTTTTCCTCGCCCTCTATCTGGCCTGTGACATAACCCAGTAACTTCTGTAGTACATCCACCCGCTGAAAATAGTCGTTCAGCCGTGTGTTTTGTGCCTTGCATTCCTGTAGAAGTTCGTCCTCATCAAGTATAGCCTCTAGGGAAACATCCTCCTTGTCGAGTAGGCTGTCGATGGAGGATGCCTTATTGAAGCCAAATCTGAGTAGAAGAAAGTGCTGATTCAGGATTCGCGAATTATGGCAATAAGCATAATTTATTCGGGGTACCTCCAGAACATGAGAGTTGGGGGGCTATTGAAGAGAAGGTCGTCGTCGTGCTAGTGAGGGAGATTGTGTAACAATTTATGATCGTAAACGCAGTTTACTCGACGCGTCTCATCTGGCGCCTAATATGTCCAAAGTCCATTTGTTCAACTCTACGATTAGGGTATAGATACACGGAATGATCCTCTGAGAAAACGAAACAAGCTTGTTTAAAACTAAAAGTTCAATATGGTTAGGTATACCATATGGGTCGGAGGGGCAGGTGGCACCCACCCTAACTTGGTATGATCCATTCGCCTTGGTCAGATACCGGACCCATTTGATGCTATGATAGTTGCTCCTTTCAAAGACCTTGAGGAACCTAACGATGAGACCGGATGCAGTGAACATCAAGACTTGAAAGTCCACGTCTATCGGAGGCCGCGCCCAAACTTGACGGTTGGTTGTACTCGTCAAGTCGGCAGCGGCGGTGAAGGTGCACTCTTGCCCGCCTTGAATCCGCGGAACTCTGGGAGCAGTTGTGAGACAAGCATACGCCGGTAAAGCTATGTACATACTTCCAAACCACTACGTTCTCCCCTGGGACATACTTGGCCTTACCAGACCCGACTTTACAATCCACGTTGGTGGTATTGAGGGGGGTCGGTATCCGAAGAACGACATTTGTCGCTGACAGTTTATTGTTGAAATTGGTTTTCACCGTGACGGTGTACGTCACTTGTGTGGTGCCGACCTCCGTAACTGTGGGGATAATGCGCAATGGTAGCTTTACGTTGGATGTTGAACGATACCTACACAGTTGTTGAGCGACCAGTGTCGGCAAAATTCGAGGGAAGAAATAACCTCATTAGCTCGAATTCGCCATCAGGTGGTATGAAGCTGATAGTCCGAGAGGCATCGAACTCGTCCAGACGAACGCACTGGTGGAAGTGACAGTCATCGAGTTCAACTGCATCGCTTACACCACGTTCGTTCTTGTCAATTACGAGTTTGTCATTGAGGCCAAACTTGCACTCCGGGGTTCCGGATAGGTAGGCTCGCATCTGAATATGACCATCGACATCGGCGCGTAAGACAGTTCCTAAAGAATTATTCAAGTACATGAACGGAAGTCATATCGAGTAGGCGCAGTGCGCACCTTTTGCACTCATGCTCAAGTTGACAGTTTCCACAACATCCACGAAAGCTTCATTCTTCTTATATTTGACGTCTCCCCGACGCCAGCTGGTTGCTCCGGTGGCTTGAGTCGTGATTTTTGAAGATTCTTCCTATAATTGAGTCAGATTGTTGAAGATATATCAGAGGCTTCGAGTAAGCACGCACCGGGGCAATGGACGAAGACATGATGCTCTCCGTGGTGATGTAGGTCTTCAATGTGTCTATTTCACTGTTTTGGGGATAGCCGAAGTCGATGGTCTCTGTTGTGTTCGTTGAGCCGTTGAGCAAGGGCAATACAGGATAGATGTTGACCATCAATAAGCTCGTATATGAGAACGAAGTTATTCTTGATAGATTCCTCGTCAATCTTTCCAAAGTAAGACTTGCAGATGTTGATGAAGCGGTAGCAATATTCGAAGATGAGGGCTGCGTTGGCATTGCTTCTACAGAGAGAGTGAGAGCAGTTTGTAGGACACAGATCACAGATACGCACTTGGTGACCGCGACAACATACAGGCTGTTGATCCTGACATGGAAGAAACTGGTCGACCCCAATGTTATGATCGGCGACCGCACATCGCTGTTCGAGATGACCTGTATCCTAAAGACGTCTGCGATAGAGCGCCTGTCGTGCGGGAGAATGAGAAAGGTTCGGTAACTGGGTCGCGTCGACGTACTTGAAATCGGTTCGGTACAGTCTTGAAATCAGGACCTGGTGTATGTGAGTTGCGAGATAGAACGAAAACGACAGGTCTGACCTCTCCCTTCTGGCTGAAAATAAAGAAGGCCTATGCAGAGTCCTTAGCTCGTGTTCTCAGAAAGCGGCGAGGGTTTCTTACGGAAATCATCGAAACTTGGGGTAATGGGCGTGGCGGTCTTGGATAGGAAGTGTTCTATTTTTAGCGAACAGCTCCTATCCGTTTCGGTGAGTTCCTTATTCAAGGCTCGACACGCACAACTAGCACCAGCCACTCCGGAACACAAAAAACTTAAGGGACACGTAAATTGAGCCTTAAATTCGACATTTATTA
>BEWF01000683.1:0-33512 GCA_002583695.1 Pleurotus salmoneostramineus | reverse complement strand
ATAGATTTCCAGTGGATGTCCACTGGATTCCATTGGATAATCGGAGCGGGAGGCTTTATAAAATAAGGCCTTCAATGACAATGTCCACTGGAAATCCACTGGAAATTTATCCACTGGATATCCACTGGAAATGGGTGTTTGACTGAAATGGTGGCTGATATCTCCACTGGAATCCACTGGAATCCACTGGAGATTTATCCACTGGATATCCACTGGAAATACAGTGGATATTTGCTCAGAAGACTTCATGATGGTTTATGGTAGAATGTCCACTGGACTCCACTGGAATGTATGTACAATGGTGAAGTGAGAAATAAATACAGGTTTCATCTAATCATCTGCATCATCCACATCAATGTCAGGATTTGCATCTTGGTCCTCTACAGAGGATCTCTCTGCCTGGATTTGCTCTGTAGATGGCTGTCCTGCCTGCCTAGTACCCTCTGCAGCCTCTGCTGCTGCTTTCTCTTTGGCTTCAGCTGCTGCCTTCTCTTTTGCCTCACGCAAAGCAATTTTGGCAATGGTCCTCTGTGAATGCATGAAGAGCATCACATGGATGGTCCAATCAAAATTGCTGACAGACATCCGATTTAATATGGATTGAAATCCACCCAGCCATGCATTGAGCTGTTCAGGAATTTTTGGACTTGGCAAGAATGGGCCAACAGAATGTTGGCTCATCAATTTTGGTTGGAGCCCAAAAATTCGCTGAAAAGTTCAAGTCCAAAATCACTCTCTGTTGAAGGTGGAAAGAAATAGAAGGGAGGATGAGGGGAGATAGAGAGCTCAGACACAGACACAGACACATGAATGGCCACAACAGTTGGTTGTCCAACAGCAGAGAGCAACTCTCTACTACATTCCGAGCTAATCTGACTTTATTTGTCCTTGCTTGTATGTATGTTAACATGTCCATCACAACTCTGACACTCTGAAACTTTGTAACAGCAACACTCTCTTCCCCCTTGTCAATCAGCAGAAGTGCCAATATTTGTGAAAATAGCTGTAATTGTTGTTGCACCAGATGACTATTCTGACCTTGTAACTGATTGTTGCAATCTAGATTCATTTTCGAATCTCATTGAGAGCTACTCCATTACTATCATGACAAAAATTCTATATTCAGTCAACAGCTCCTTCAGCAAGCACCCATTGATCATCATCATCCATGACAATGCAACCTTGGTAGTGGTTCAAACTATGTCATCAAGAGAAATTGCAGACAATGGCATACCATTTTGTGCTTCATTCATATAATCTCAGCATCAAAAGAGAGGTATTATGGTATCAACTCACTAAGCATATACTGTGGCCTTTCTTATCTTCAGCTTGGGGTCATCCAGTGCCAATGTCAGTGATTGCATCACAGTCCCCTTCTCTGGGTGTAGCACAGTATATGGGAGGACCTGTGGAAGGATTGCCAGGTATTGGAGTGCCAAGCACCGCACTTTCTAAGATCACTGAGTGCATTTCCTTTGATTGTAATGAGGGTGATTGTCCTTACCAGGGATGAATTTGAACTAGTGATACAGCAAAGAACCTTTTCAATGACAGTTGAACTATGTTGAGTCAATAAATCACCACTACTTTTGCTGCTGGAGACAGCATGCAGTGCAGTGATTATGCCCATTTGAAGTTCATTGTCAAGGGAGTCAACTACTTGAAGTAGCAGTGGTATAAGCTAGCCAGGTTGGCCATTAATACAGAGGAAAAAGGAGACAGGCTCATTGACTGACTTTTGAAATCTCAGTCTCATAAGTGGAGCATGAAGCAAACTGCACAATGGAAGCAAGAGAAATGATGTATGCTCCATGTCTTTGTTCTGTAGACATGCCTCAGTGCTTTATAAGAAAATATAGATGGGTTCAATGCAAACCAGTTGTTGTTCTGATGCCATCATAGATATGTGGAAGCACCATGCAAACATATTTTTGTTGATGGAGCCCCTTTGGAATACCAAGTCTAATCAATCAAGGTTGGACCAGTGAGCACTACTCACTTTGATTTTGAAATGATTTGCCTTGGTAAGTACTGAATCACTTTGCAAAACTTGCCCAATCCCCCACGCAGCAGACTTGGCAGAATCTGTACTATCAAAAAGTGAAAAAAGTTGCATGGCCAAATGAAAGGAGGATGGATGGTTTTTGCACAGCAGTCCTTTGATAACCTAGATAGAATCTGATGATGATACTTTTCTATGGCTTCAAACTACCTCTAGAACTCACCCAAACCCAGGCAGTGATGGCTGCTCTCTGGCTGTCTGGTGCCAACCCTGGACTGATGATACAATTGGTCCAGAATTTATTCAAGGAATCCAAAATGTCTGAGGATGTTTCTGAAAAATTTCATATCAGTCATTTCCAGCAACAAAATGGAGTTGTTCTACCATATTTATTAAGCAATGATGCCACACCATGGGAAACACTATCTGCTACATTTTCATCAAGACCTGGAGTGCAGACAATCCATGACAAGAGTTGATAAACAAGGTCATGAAGAGAGGTTGTTGGTATGGACACCTAAAATATTGTATGAGGAAAAAGCACATGTTCATTCTTTACAGAATCCAACATACCTCAGGATATAAGGCATGGAAACAAGCCATCGCAAGAGGAACCACTGATTTATGTGCATTATTGTGTGTGTGTGACATCTGCAAACATTATGAATTCATTGACTGCCCAGGGATATAATAAAGACACTGGATACCTCAAATGGTGCAAAGGTCACATCTGCAGAGATTAGAGGATACCCATGGGTGAACTTGTCAACCATGCCATTGAAAAATGCATTGTAAACAAGGTCCAAAATCACCCTCTGTTGTCTAGCAATCCTTGTTAGTTCAATAATTTCATTGTGGGGGAACAAAACTTACTGAGCAGACATTGGCTGAATTAGCCTTGTAATGATGTTGGATGCAAGTTTGACTGTGGATGGTTCCATGGCAAGATGCTGATGGGTATTGCTGGTTGCAGAATAGATAAACCATTGGTACAACTGAGGTAGCAGCACTTGACCATGCTGGGGAATATCAGCATGGTTTTTTGACAGCTTGATATGGAGAGGTATTGATATTGCCTTGAGGAGGGCATATCCATATGCACAGGAATTTGCTGTGTCCTGCTCCACATCTTTTGAGAACCAAACCAATTCTAATTTCTTTGAGAGGTGAACATAGAGTTCTCTGAATAACTCCCCAGGGATACAAATCTTCCCTAGGGCAGTAAGCACATGCTTGATAGTTTTCAGGTCTTCTGGGGGTTGATCTGGTGGTTTGTCTGGGAGATGTGAGAAAAGGGTTGGGAGTACAAAGTTGCTGAGATAGTGGTGATTGTTGAGAGAGGACCAAAACACCAGGATTTTCTCGCTAAAGAGGTGCTGTCTGTCAAAAGAGGTCTTAATGGTAAAGGAGACACCTACTCATATCCATCAGTCTCTATCCTGGGTTCCAGATATTCTTTGGTTGTCTGCTGCATGAAATAGCTGGCTTCCTCATCAGACAGCAAAGATGGCACTGTCAACAAGACTTGAAGCAGAGCAAGGGCCTCTTGGCAAGATCCAGGAGAAGATAACCCAGAGCTAAGCATATTGATGAGCTGATCTTTGAAGTCCACAAAATTGGAAGCCCCTTGTTGGGCATCAAGAAGGCGGCACATAAATAGAATTAACTGGGGGTGGTCCATTGACTTGACTGGATCATTGAAAACTTCTAATAGCCTGGAAACAGCCCCCTTGAAGATTATATCACTGGCAGAGTCTTTTCATAGTTGGTGAAGTAAAGAACAAAGTGAACAAGTGCACTCACTTTTTTCAGAGGCCAATGAATGCAATATTTTCATTGAAGCTCTGGCCTCAGACTTGCCAGGCTCTTCAAGCAGTTGGATACAATCAGTGTTGATCATGGGCAGGAGTTCTTCACCAAGGGTAGTGACCAGGACTTTGACCACCTCAAGGGCAAGTGTCTCAACCATCTGATCAACAGGTTGAAATATCTAAACAGGATTAAGAAACAAAGTGCAACAAAAGAATCAGGGAAACTCCACCTCCAACTTCACAGAGTTCCAAAGAGATTGGGCATGCTTATGTGCAACACTGGCTCCATAGATTGGGAGACAGACTTTTAATGCATCCAATGTATCTTGCTAGAAAATCACATTGTGATCATGATGAATGCTGGGCAATGAAAAACATTCATTTACCTTGGTAATTGGGGAGCCAGATGTCAGTTTCTCCAAGAACAATGGAATTGCTAGTGCGCCAAATTCAGGTGTTGCGTTCAAGCAATCTCTACCTCAACATGTGAGCATAGGCACACAGAGTCAAAAATAGATGTGGCTGAACCTGAGTTTGACTTTGAGATCTTCAGCAGTGATGCCACATGGGTCATTGGGGGGCGGACGAAATGAGATAGGAAAGTAGCAGAATGTGATATTGTAAAATGCCTACAATGCTCAAATAAGAGATGTGAAGGTTCAAATCTCAGCATATGTACTACCTCAATGTGGTTGGAAACCTCAAATTCAACCAAAAGTACTTTATCAATGGCAAAGGTGAGAAGCAGATTTCGAGGATCTTTTTCTCCTTCAGCCAGGCCGGTATACCCAGAGAGGAAGGCGGAGCCCATATCCTTCAAGGCTAAACCATTGTCAGCCAATGATCATCAAATCAGAAAGGTTCATACCTGTCCTATGGCGGGACAGAAGGATATCTATGATGGTAAAGACATCATAGCGGACACTCTGAACCAGTGCTCTCATCTTGACCTCGGTAAAGAGGCTGGGAGAGATACGGCGGTCAGAAAGCACCAAGCAACTGCATAAGGAATCTTACGCATTTGTTACTTGAAGAGCTTCACCATGTAGGCAACTCTCTTGCTTGCATAGGGCCACAAGACCATGCAAGGCGGGGACAATTGTTTCCGTATCACTGAGCTTGCCGCAGTAGAAGGTAATCAAAGCATGAGCTAAAGGGTGTAACAATAAGCATATGCACTGTGTTGCCGGTGAGAAGGGCCTAACTCGTCTGTCTATTCAACCGAACGTTCGCAGCCTCGCATTGGTGGAGGACCGAAGACAAGAATTCAACGCCTACGGCGGTGATTTGAGCATTGGTTATTGATCATTGAACATCCTACACACCTTTGGTTCGGATGTCGTCGTCCTCCGAGGTAAGATGTGGACCCAAGTGTTGGACGAGAACGAGGAGTGTGAGATTACCCGCTCCGATGTCTCATGAAAGGATGGATACACTCAGTTTATGGACTTTGGAAAGTATTGACTACCACCAACTCACCTGCGACCATTTCTCGTGCAATCTCGTCTCTGGCTACAGCGCTCGAAGCCATCCATGTCTCTATTTTACGAATCGATTTAGCTTTGGGGTCGTCCGAGTCGCTGGTCATGGTGGTAAATAGGGGAGGGAGATTGAGGAGCTAAGCGCCCGTCTCCGTTTTTCGCGACGGACTCGAATGAGGTTGCATGGATGGCCTTTCCGAACGCGCATCGTCCATTCGCGTCCTCCTTGCTTCCGCCGCCAGCTCAATGCGCACCTTTCCACCTCCGTCACGCGTTCAGAACGCGGTCGGACAGACAAATGGAATTACAACAAGTCGCCTCTCGTTCCCCATGACACCTCCGACTATAACTCCTACCCGATTGTGACCGCAAACGACTTGGAAGACGGCGACAAGCCACCTACCGGTGTAAAAATGCTCGTCCGGGACTTCATCGAGGACTCGCTGTACAATCCGAACTATGGTTACTTCCCCAAACAAGCTACCATATTCGACACCGTGGATTCGCCGTTCGACTTTCATTCCCTGAAAGATGCAGTCGAATTCCAGGAGGAGGTCGCAAAAAAGTACGCTGGGTACGGGCAAGACAAGCATACGGGTCCGGGGAAGCAGCTTTGGCACACGCCAACCGAGCTCTTCAAGGTGCGTGTCCTTTTGCCTCTGCTGCGTGTCGTTCGTTGACCCCATTTCTCAGCCCTGGTACGGCAGAGCCATTGCACAATGCTTAGTCTCCGAATACCTGCTCAAGTACTTCCCCTACGAAGACTTCACCATCTACGAAATTGGTGCTGGCAATGGCACCCTCGCGCTAGACATCCTGAACTACCTGAAAGAAGAGTACCCGGATGTCTATGAGCGTACGCGTTACAACATTATCGAGATCAGTGCCAACCTAGCCAACCTACAGAAACGGAAGCTGCGTCCCCTCCATCCCTGTGTCAGGGTGTCTAATAAGAGCATTTTCCACTGGACTACGAGGGAGCCGGCTCCGTGTTTCTTCCTAGCGATGGAAGTCATTGTGCGTTCCGTTTTTCTGAGGCTACGCGTTCGTCACTGAAAGCCCCCACGTGGCTCTTTAGGACAACTTTGCGCATGACATGATTAGATATGACCTTCGCACATTCCAGCCTAAGCAGGGCTATGTAGTCATCGACAAGAGCGGCGACTTCGATATGGAGTATGCCCCCGTTGCAGACCATCTCGTCGCGTCCTTTCTAGATATGCGACGGCAGCTTGGCCAGTCCCCAGCAGCCGCCAAAGTGCTCCAGCGATCTCCGTTGTTGCGATCGATTTACTCAAATTTACCCCTTGCCGCCAACCTTTCGAGTCCTGAATATATCCCGACACGCCTTCTGAGCCTTCTTAGGACCCTCAGATCCCATTTCCCTCGCCATCGCTTGCTTCTTTCCGACTTCTCCACCCTTCCCAATCAAGTTCCCGGATACAATGCTCCCGTCGTGCAAACCCGCCTAAGGAACGTTACTGTTCCCTGCTCAACGCTACTCGTTCAACCTGGTTACTTCGATATCTTCTTCCCCACCAATTTTGAGGCACTCCGAGATATGTACGAGTGGATCCTGGCCCAACCTTCGCCCACCTCCTCATCACAGAGTCCGTTCCCTGAATACCACAATCCCCTCACGCTTTCTTCATCCTCGATGACTCTCGGCGCCGACTTTTTCTCCTCACGGGACCGACGGCTCCCGGTCGACGGTGTGGCATCCGCTAGCGGCCTCCCCGTCGGAGAGCGCAAGTCCAGTGTCTTTACACACGCAGAATTCCTCGAAACGTATGGCGAACTAGAATCAACAAGCCTACAAAACGGGGAGAACCCTATGGTCGACTTTTACAAGAATGTCAAATTCCTCTTTTGATGATACCACGTCATGTTTTCACAGTATAGAGATAGTAATGGAACAAATCGCCTATCTCCTTCACTTCTAAGGTCGTATCTGGTTTCGTGAGGTATCGCCTTCGGAAGTGGGGTTGTCCAAAAGTCAAATATAGGAATATACCGCCGCCTTTTCTCAGGACTCTGCAAGAGCACAGTCAACAAATAGTTAATGGACCAGCCAGATGAAAGAGGCTCGCCTTATCACCTCACTGACTTCACGATTACAATCTTCAACCACTTGTTCGGGTGGGTCCTATGTAATAGAGCGTAAGCCTTGAGCCCAGTTGGAGCAGGGTTCGCCTACCCAAACATCCCCCTTCGCAGTCATCATGGCATCCATTGTCCCTAATTCTCCATCAGACTATGGAGAGAGGTACTTCTGCAACACGCACCCTTGTCAATTGCAACATCGAACGAACCGTCTTCAAAGTCCAACTGGCGAATATCCATCTCCAACCCTTGGTTGTAGCAAGAGTTTGGATAACACGAAGTCTAGCCCAACATTAATTAAACTCACAGGTCATTTGTGGTCGTGTGTCTTGATGTAGATCTCGCATCTTGGCGATGACAACGTTGGAGTACTAAGCTCAAAGCCGTGTAAATTGTGATACAATGGTAGAAGTAGGACATGCTCACATCAACATTGACGATACTCGTATAGCCATCGTCGTACATCTAATTGGTACGATGAGGATGGAGATATGCCGGGGGAGTGTCATCGGTGCAAACCTGCTCCGACAGCTTCGAGTTCCCGCATCCAAGTATAAGAATGCGAGAAGATTTTTCAGGTATCAACTGGCGGATTATGGGGGAGATGTCGTCGTATGATTTAAACCATTCGAAGGATTCTTCGCTGTTGGATCGAAGTAAGAGGCTGGCAAAGATCTAGGACGGGAAAAGCGCACTCCGTATATCTTTTGTTCCTATCATGTCATCCTTGAGTACCAGGAAGCTCGGAAGTTGCTGATGACGGACCAATATTCTTTGGATTGATATTCTTCGTTTCTAGTTGGAAGTGACATTGCTTGAGGTTCACATTCTCACGTGTTCGCTCACCAATAAATAATATTCCCAAGCCATTTTGACCTCCTACATCCTCCTACATTCTATTCTCCCTATTGATACTGAAGAAATGGTCAGCGTCCTCGCTCGTCAAGCCGAAAACTTATGTGCTTAGCCCTTCTAGTCAGCATACCCGGCATATATTATGGGCGGGCTCTGTCTCGTTGGAGGCCTTACCGGATTCGCTCGCACGCGTTCTATCCCGTCTTTGGTAGCTGGTGTTAGGTATGCTCCGTTCAAGATATGCCCTGCGGAAGCTTAACTTGCATAGCGTTGGACTTCTTTACCTATGGAGTGCCAATAACATTCGCAACGGGACACCCAATGGCGTTGGTGGTGCTTTGAGTAAGCGACTTCCCCCTTCCTAGACACGCACGGCCAAGGAACTGACCGCGTTCGCCCAGGTGCATCGACATTGCTCTTTGTCTCTTCCATTCCGCGCGTTGCGAAAGGCCCAGTTCCTGCTATACTTGCAACCACCTCTGCAGTGACGGGACTCTACTACGGAAACGCGTACTTCACGTAGAAGGCCCACTCTCTCGTGCGACGTGTACCTACGTATTTTGTAGCCGTGTCATTCTTGCACGTCGTGTGGCTTTCTCATCTGTAATACACTTTACCCCTGTCGTACTACGATGCTTCTCCGTTATGCTGACCAATTGATGTTGACAATCATCCCCAATGCCCGTGAACCCGGTAGCGGAGAATGTCCTGGGCACTCTGGGTACGTAGAACACAATCTATATAGTTAAGAATGCTGAACACTATACAGGAGCTGTTTGTTGGACGGCCCAGCTAATTCCACAGATATGGAAAAGTTGGCGTGAAAAATCCACGGAAGGCCTATCGCCCTGGCTGGTGTGCGTCTTTTCCCCCGGACCGCCTTGTGAACTTCCTTTGAATACTTACCGACGTAGCCTTTTGTGGGGGATCGCGGCTGTATTCCTTGGTGTATATGTTATCGTTCAGAACCTCAATATACCATTGATCCTCCAGCCACAACTTTTCGGTTGCCTATCCATAGTGTCATGGGTACAGGTTTGTCCTCTCCGCCGACCGGTATATGACCCCCTCCTTACCGTGGTTTTGTGCATGCAGTGCTTGTATTATGGTCGACGTATATCCCAAAGAAAGGCAGTGGCGATTCTTCTACTTTCACTCTCACTTCTGGGTGGCCTCGAAGCGGCCATGGTGTTTGCACTCAGAGTACGTCTCCATAACGCGATCGTTCTCCATAGCCTCACCTTAAGATAAGCCATCATACAATTCGGGGGACAGAAGGGGCGTCATGGCTTTCGGAATAATTAGTTCGGCCATTATCTCAGTCGCCTTGTTCCCCCAATATTGGGAAATTTACAAGCATAGGGAAGTTGTTGGCATCTCGCTGTCATTTATGTTTGTTGATATGATGGGGGGAGTGTTTTCCGACCTATCACTGGCCTTCAAAGAGGAGTTTGACGTTGTTGCTGGGGTGACGTACACCCTCGTAATCGTATGTTCGCCCGAACTTGCCTTGCCATGTGCCAATCCAGATTCTCATACGTTCCTAGGTTTTGGACGCAGTAGTGTTGATTGCAGCCATGATCCTGAATCCACGAGCAAAGAGAATGCGACAACGCGAGGCAGAGGCAACCGCGGAGGAGATGAGGCAAACCACGCCGGTAGCAAGCCACGCAACAACATAGATACCGCGGCCGAGTTACGTAGGACTCTGCGCGTAAATTAGAATGCCCGCGAGGGGTGATGCGTTCAAGTGCGTTGTGCAAGTCATCCATCAACCAGAAACAGCGAAGGGGTATATTCCAAAGACTTCTAACGACGACCGAAACCTGTAGATGCTGTGGGGTTATAACTGGTATCCAGTGAATCAACACTTGTCGTACTTTCATCAGTGCCAAGCTTGGAATGACTCCGAGAGCCCATTCCTTCTCCTTCATCGAAAAGCACTTCTTCGTGATCCTCCACGCCCGGAGGGTTTGAGAATTTTGCAGGAGCGGTTCGAGATGATGTGGAAAAATTGGACCGATGGCCCCGACCTGGAGCACTGACGAAATCAGCGAAGCTAGAGATCGAATTGCCAGTATTTGGCGTGCGCAATGGGTTGTGGTAGAAATCTTCGACATCATCGTCTCCTTCAGGAAGCAGAGAAGAGTCGTAGCTGGACGGGAGAGCGGTAGATAGAGAACGAGCGTGTGGAAGCGATCGATAAGAGCCTTTCCGGAGGTGAGAGGCGTAGGAGTAGATGAGAAGAGCAAAGTAAATCTAAACAGAATGAGTTCTCGCGTTGCTGCGGTTGATTGGACACACCGACCTTGGTTAACCAGGAGACGATGATGACAACCGCAGCCATGCCTTTTTCTTGGTTCCAGATCGTCATTGCTGCGGCAGCACGCTCTGCATCCGTCATGTTGCTGGACGGGCCGCCTTCCATCACCTTTTTCTGGGCTTCTGAGTTGGCCTGCCTACGACCATCGTGTGGAGTGTAGAGCCACCAAATTACGGCGAAAAACACGGTCCAAGCGGTGGAAACGATGTGGTCTGCAAAGAAGAGATGTGCGAAATAGAGTGTGTGCTTTGGATCTTCCTATTGGGTTTGAGAATGAAACGCTGCGACAAGGCCGAAGGAGGGTACCACACCTCTTTAACTGCATTGAGCCCCCAAACCAAAGCAACGAGTGCTATGACCGAGTATATGTATAAGCTGAGCTGGGCAAAGGAGCCTCCTGCCCCAGTGACGACGGCTATGAGACCGTACACGCCTGCGACTTTGTTGAGAAGCTAGAGAACATATGTTACACGGAGATTTGAGGGAAGCGCGACACAAAGGCTGACCGCGAAAAGCAGGGCGATTGTGACGCCCGTCTTCAAGTCAAGGACGCCGAGGAAGGAGGAGAGCGGCCACAAACGCCATTCCGGACGCAGAGTGAGCTTCATCGAGGAGGAGGAGAAGAGAGAGGTTGGGCGTTACGTAATCCTGCATACTCTCTTTTTCATGTCTTACTTTTCCAATCAACCCAACTCTCGTTTCCTCGCTAACATATCCGCCCCGACGACGCAGGCCGCAACGACAACGACAACAACCCCCACAAAACCCCGCCAAACATCCTACAAGCTCGCCGCTACCCCCGCTCAGCAGCAGCCGAAGGAAGATCCCTCGGCCGTTCATCCTCTCAAAAACACGTATGTTCGTGGCTCACAATGCTCGCTCTATGTATCCTTTTGACGTGTAACTAGATGGGTCTTCTGGTTCCGACAACAAAGAACTCCAGGAAACAAAATTATCAGTTATGAGGAAGGTATAAAGAAAATATCTGCTTTCAGCTCGGTGAGCCGTCCTTCTCTCCTGCTTCCTTGCTCACTTGGCTTACCCTCAGTCTTTCGTGGAGGTCGAATCCTTTTGGTCCATTTGGACCCATCTATCTCCACCCTCAGCCCTCCAGCCTACCACCGATTACCTTCTCTTTCATTCTGGCATCCGCCGGCCTGTCTGGGAAGATCCTCTCAACCTCTCTGGAGGCAAATGGATCATTCGTTTGAAGAAAGGCGTCGCTGATCGTATCTGGGAAAATTTAATCATGGCTATAGTCGGTGACCAGTTCTCTGACTGTCGAACGCCAGAAGATGGCAGTCCCAGCTGGGAAGACGAAAGCGACACTGACTCTGACTGGCCAGAAATCTGTGGTTGCACCATAAGTGTAAGACAGAGCGAAGATATCGTCAGTGTCTGGAATAGGGTCGATGGTGACCCGAAAGTCAGGGAGAGGATTCGGTGAGTCTGGCCGTTTTATCTTCCTATTGACACACACCTGAGGCCTGAGACGATCACAGGGATAGCATTCGGAGAGTTTTGGATTTACCCACAACAACTATCATGGAATACAAGTCCAACAACGGTCAGTCAGCTCTTGTCCTTCATCTGAGGAACCTTGTAACCCTGAATACCTGAAACCTAGATTCCATGCATGACAAGTCTAGCTTCCGTAACTCAGCCATTGATAGAGTTCCATCCACCTAGCATAACTTGTAACGTTAGGAGCAATGCAATGCGCCTGCGGACGCAGTCTGTCGCCAGATCGTGCCAATCATGTGATCTTGGTAGCTGTCTTAATAATTTGCGTCATGCTTTACCGTTACGCACCGCCGCTTCTGCAAGTCGGGCGGATAAAAAGTCCCAGTCCTTGCATGCGTTCTACTTATCTACTCCTCTCCTCCACTGGACGCCTCTTAACACAACAAAGATCAATGTCGACACAGAAATCCGAATCTGAATGGCGCGCCATCTTGTCGCCAGAACAGGTACCTCAACCCCCCTCGGCCAAATGATTCTCAGCTCATCAAACCTCTAGTTCAGAATTTTACGCGAGAAGGGCACAGAACGGCCCGGTACTGGTGAATACAACAAACACAAAGCTCAGGGCGTATATGGCTGCGCTGGCTGCGGGACGCCATTGTACCAAAGTGCAACCAAGTTTGATGTAAGTCATCGCTCATCACTTCCACCCAGCCTGCCTAATGTTGTTTCACTTGTCGTCAGAGCGGCTGCGGTTGGCCAGCATTCTTCGATGGTACGATATCTTTACGTTCTTATGATTCATAAAATCTGACTTACATATTTGGTTCAGCCATTCCTGGCGCTGTTTCGCGCCATGAAGACCGCACCCTAGGCATGACCCGCATAGAAATTACATGTACGGCATGCGGTGGCCATTTGGGCCATGTCTTCAAAGGCGAGGGCTTCCCAACCCCAAGTACGTGCCTCTCTCGATCCACCGTAAATCAATTGACCCCAACATCAATGCACAGCGGACGAGCGACACTGTGTGAATTCGGTTTCGTTGGCCTTCAAGGATGAATGATCAAGTACTCGTAGCATCGATCCAGTTGAATTGAACACGAATCCATGCATATCACGATATAAAGATTCCGTAAGATAATTGAGAGTCCTGATGATGAGCGTTGACTGCACGAGAGAAACATAAAGTGAATGGCTCGAATTAGATGTTCTCCATGGTTGCAACAAGATCGTCAAGTTCTGCCTTCGATGCTTTGTATTTAGCTTCAGCCTCCTGCATATCAAGACAATGGTCAGCTCAGGTTGACGCAGAAAAGGATACACAGGCACCTCGTATTTCTTCTCCCATGCTTCTCGTTCTTGCTCCAGCCGCTGAACCTGGCGTTCGAAGTGCTCAGCTTTAACGTCAACCTGCCTCAATCTAAGCAATAGTTTCAGTATCCAAGACTAGCACGAGGCAGCGCGTCGGATTACGCACTTCTCGACCGTCTCTTTAACATTCTGCTCCGCTGCGTCCAACTCTTCCTCAAGCAGTGCGACCTTGCGATTAAGATTGTCGTTCGTGGTTTTGGTGCTCTCGCCATCGTTCTGGAAGGTTCGGAGCTCCTTCACCTTTGCCTCGAGCGAGTCGTTTTCATCTGATGCGGTATCCAAGCGGTGTTTGAGTGACGCGATCTCTTGTTCGCGTTCGGTGAGCTCTTGCTTCAGCTTCTTGACCTCAGCCTCAGCCTTTTCGGCGCGGTCGACGGCATTATCAGCCTCGGTGCGAAGGGCGGCGAGTTTCTGGGGGAGAGTGAGACGCGCTGGGCAGTTTGGATGGGCTGCGTACCTCTTTGATCTTATCCATTGGCTGAAACGATTGTCTAGTTGGAGGGAGGAACGAAACCGCCTTGATGCTATTTAAGGCAGTCATAATCACCCGTGAGAATCTGCCCCTTTTCCAGTGCCGAGCGACTTCATACTTACTCGTCCTTCTCCTCCTCGTCCCTTTCTCATCCCATCTCTCTCGCACCTGAGAACCATGTCGGTGCCTCAAGAAGGTCGGAAACCGTCAAACGAGTCGTATTTCCAAAATCTTATTGAACCTTGACATCAGAGCTACCCATTCTTGAATCACTCATAAAGTATGCCTTCCTACCTTCGATTTGTGGTGGATGCATCCTTGAACGCCTCCTCGTAGTATTCGCAACCGCCTTACGGCTCTCAAGAAGGACAGGGGAGAATACATCAAACAATCCGATGTCAATTCCCTCTACCAAGCCGTGGTCAAGCAAGGTCTGCATGGATTTCCACTCTATGACCAATCCCTTCTCACCTTTAGTCCGTCTGCTAGTAACGAAGCTCAACGATCTTCGAGACGACAACGCCACTTATAACAATCGGGTTGACACAACTCTGGCTGATGTCTTTAGCCTGCTCTCCCTCTTCTACCTGACAATAGGGAAAACCAGGGATGCTCCCGCAACTTACTCGCAAATTGCTTCTATGAAAGTAAATGGCGTCCCCAATCCTTCTCATCTACCCCGCGCTTATAGTTCATTCTATCCTTTTAGCAAATTCTCAATCATATGGACGAATCGGGCGTGTATAATGAAACCGATCTTGCTCCCTTTCATCGGCGTCTTAAAGATCTTCGCCAGATTGTTCAACACGACGCGGAGAGTAACAAACATCACGAAGCTCTTACCAGGCTACTAGAACGCCAGCTATACGAATGCGGTTTGGTTAACTTTTCATCCCTTTGCATCTTGTCCTTACACGCCTCCTTAGAAAATATGGTAAAAGGTCTCCAAGATTCATTAGCCGTCCTCTCGCCCGAACTTGTTCCCATACACCAACGACTCGTAACTATACGTCGGCAATTAGCAACCCTTGCTGCTAAACCTGGCCCGCATAAGGCGGAGCTGAAGCCATTACAAGATGAACTGCGAAAAATAGATTCGTTGAGTACAAACTAGTCCTCTCTATATACCCGATTTCTGACTTACGAGCGTTCAGGAAGCGTGTCGACGGCAAATTCACTGGACCTGCGGGTGTAATCACCAGCTCCTCCGCCGTCTGCTCATCCCTCCTTGAAGAATGCTTCGAAATATGTCAGGAAATCAAAGCCCAGGAAGATTCCAAAAATGTGGCTTCATCGCTTAAACCCATCTATGATCGTCTCAGCGAAATACGTCAAGACTTGGAACACTTGGTTCTAACACATCGGTGGACTCTTAGGGAAACCGACCTCTGGAATTACTCGCTCAGCTTGCAGGAAATCGATAAAATGCGGATTGATGGCAAGTTTGTTGATTCAGAAGGTAATCGACCTTCTGGCCAATACGTAGGTCAATTCAAAGGATACCCCAGTTTTCTAGCATCTACTCAATCGCCTCAAGATCTTGCTATACATATTGCGGCGTTGTTACGGCTTGATCTACCGACTCTTGTCATCAAGTGAGCCCGTCTCTGAGGAATTGATGCCGATCGTAAGTTACTTTTCCGATTGTCCATGTCACACTCTTCACTTGCCACTATTTAGGCAAACAAGCTTTCGACCGTGAAGAAATGTCTCAATGAGGTTCTCAAACATGGTGGTCCTTTCAACCCCCGCGATCTATACCCAGTACGTACCCAAGCTTCTCCCTTCCTTACATGCACTCAATCAATGTTCTCCGCTAGTATCAACTTGCACTACACAAGATTGATTCGCTACGTCAAGACGGCAAGTTTGTTGGGGTAGATGGTGTGATTCCCGAGGGGCAGGGTATAGTCATGGCTCATCTAAATGAATGTCACGAATTGGTCCAAATGGTGCGCCGATCTACTTACCTCAATGAATAGCCGCTCAATAGGTTATAGTTGAAGGAATCAATGGAAGAGGGTGACGACGATGACTATGACGATTATGACGAAGATGAAGACTACGACGAGATAGATGATGCAGAGACGGTATCATCTGAGGGCTAATTCAACTACTCTTTCGACTCTTATCTACTTTTGTTTCCGTAAAACGGTAATTTGTGGCGGATGGCAACGTGTATAGCCTTCGTCGGGCCTTTGATAACTAATAGACTCGCCTCAGCTTGGCCCGAACTATATTAGTGACCACAACAGCCTTCTTTCCAGCATTGCTGTTATGGCCACTGCAGGCTGTTGAAACGCTGAGGCCCAGTCAGCTATCGCTTGAATACGGCCATACGAGATGATCGCCTAGCATTGACCAAGCCAGAATGACTTCTTCGTGTCAATGCATGGCATGGCGGTGGCAATGGCCACAGCATCATCATATAAGAAGCCTGTCCCACTTTTACGTTTCCTCGCTAATAATCCCCCTCAAAACATACTTACACCTCATCTATGACCGTCCTCCTTGAAAATGAGGCTTCCATCCCGGCCATACCAATACTAGAGCGACGCTGCTCTTGGCTCAAATGTCGCTCGGATATCCAAGTTGACTGGGAATGCCATCGGAATGTGGTACGTAGTATATCCCACTGGAACCGATTCAGCTTGCCTAACGTATTTGTCGAACAGGACGCTTGCAAAGTGACGACTTCGTCCAGCGATGCCGTCAGAGTTAAGAGAATAACCTTCACCTCTTCCAAAAGGAGGCGTCAAATCAAAGTGCGTTCCATTCCACTATTCCATTCCGTCGTATACTCCGTACTGACATTATACGTCCCAGGAATTTGCCCAAAGACTGGACGAATGGCACTCAATCACACCCCATCCGAACATCATCTCCCTACTTTCGATCGGCATCACCGACGACGCGTCCTCTGTTCTCTTCCTTTCACCATGGGTTGGGCACGGCCAGAACATCATGCAGTACATACGCGAGCATCCCGAACACAACAGATTGGAATCCGTGAGTAGTGCACAACCCATCATCTCTGTAAAGACTAACCCAACGGTCATACAAGGCTTTGGAAATAGCTGAAGGCGTAAAATACCTCCACGACCCACAGAAAGGCTGGGACGCACCCATCTTCGTGCACGGCGACATTCGAGGGGTACGTTCACCCTATTCAACACCCAACCCCACCTCTCTCTGACTAATCTTTGACCATAGGAGAACGTCTTCGTCCGCCCCGACGGTTCATGCTACCTCGGCGAATTCGCCCTGACCTGTGTCGATCCCGTCAAATTGGACCCCACCATGCCCGCCGCCCTCCAATACTCCCGTTGGGCAGCCCCAGAACTACTCAACCCCAAAGCATTCGCTTCCTACCCAACCGATCGCGGTTCCTTCGCCGATGGTACCCTACGCCCATGCAACGACATCTACTCTCTGGCATCCACCATCTTCGAGGTATGTCTACTTCCACCCCTCCCAAACGATTTGAGAACTGAGAGATAAATCTTCTCAGATTTTGACTGGTGAAGCTCCATATTTCCAATACAGCCACGACGTCTTCGTCACCGCAGACGTCCTGCGTGGTGTTCTCCCAGAACCTCGTAACCCAGAGGAGGCCGCCGAGGCAGGCTTGGACGAGGACATCCAGAAGCTCCTCACCTCTATGTGGCGATACTCGCCATTGGATAGAATAGGCATAATAGGCATCTGCAAGGTCCTCAAGAACCCCTCTGCCATCAACAATCGTCGCCCGCAACGACTCGCACCCGTGTTCGCTGCCACAGCGGCAGCAACTGCACGACGCCTTTACGCATAAAACCTTAGAAATTGCTCTTAACTTACTTCCTTACCTATTGCGCACCAATAAACAATTCGATACCCATACAAATTCGGGCTTAGGAACTCTCAATATAATACTCGGACTAGACTCTGGATAGGAAGAATAATGTAGATTCCTATTTTTGTTTAGCAAGGGCTAATAGTAGATAAAAAGACTCTATGATGAGAACGAAGCGACGTGATCCTCAACAACCTTCTTAATTTGAGCCTCCATTTCAGGAGTGACGTTGCCAATAGCGATCTGATCCAACAGAGGACCCTGGGTAGCGGTGAGGTGGGCACGGAACTCAGCTTCCCACTTGGTGATTTGCTCAACGGGGATGGAGTCGAGCTGAGAGGGAACAGTTAGCAAGATGTGACAACAGAAACGAATAAGGTACTCACCAGACCGTTGACACCAGCGTAGATGATAGGGACCTGGATCTCAGTGGGCAGAGGTTGGTATTGACCTTGCTCTGAAAGTATGCGTTAGCAAAACATCTACACGGGGACCAAGGACAACATACTGAGGAGTTCAGTCAAACGAGCACCACGGCTGAGGAGGAAACGTGTTGAAGCATCGAGATCAGAACCGAACTGGGCGAAGGCGGCGACTTCACGGTATTGAGCGAGGTAAAGCTTGAGCGAACCAGCGAACTTCTTCATGATCTTGCTGTGATAGGGAGCTTATTAGTCAACGCATAGAAAGAGAGCAAAACAGCACACGAACGTCTGGGCAGCGGAACCGACACGGGAGACAGAGAGACCGACATTGATAGCAGGGCGAATACCACGGAAGAAGAGTTCAGCTTCCAAGAAGATTTGACCGTCGGTAATGGAGATAACCTAGTTCATTAAACATTTAAGCTATGCATCAGCGACACAGAGGGGGAAATACTCACGTTTGTGGGGATGTAAGCGGACACATCACCACCCTGGGTCTCAATGATGGGAAGAGCGGTGAGAGAACCTCCACCGAACTTGTCGCTCATCTTGGCCGCACGTTCCAAAAGACGGGAGTGGAGGTAGAAGACATCACCAGGATAGGCCTCACGACCGGGGGGACGACGGAGAAGGAGGGACATTTGACGGTAGGCAACGGCTTGCTTGGACAAATCGTCGTAGATGATGAGAGCTGTGTCAATAAGGTGAGTAAAATGCGAAGTGGGCAGTTAACTTTTGAAACCTACCGTGCTTGCCGTTGTCACGGAACCATTCACCCATAGCGCATCCAGAGAAGGGAGCGAGGTACTGGAGGGGGGCGGCCTCGGAAGCGGTGGCAGCGACGATGATGGTGTACTTCATGGCGTCGTTCTCTTCCAAGGTCTGGACAAGTTGAGCGACAGTGGAACGCTTCTGTCCGACAGCAACGTAGACACAGTATAGTTTCTTGGTCTCGTCCTGACCGTCATTCCATCGCTTTTGGTTGAGGATGGTGTCAATGGCGACGGCGGTCTTTCCAGTTTGACGATCACCAATGATAAGTTCACGCTGGCCACGACCAATGGGAACCATAGCATCAATGGGCTTGAGACCGGTCATCATAGGCTGGTTGACGGAGCGACGGGGGAGAATACCGGGTGCCTTGACGGAAGCGCGGCGACGCTCAGCAGCCTCAATGGGGCCCTTGCCGTCAATGGGGTTTCCGAGAGCGTCGACGACACGACCAAGGAGGTTGGGACCGACGGGGACATCGACAATTTGACCAGTGCGTTTGACAGTGTCACCTTCCTTGATGAGACGGTCATTACCGAAGATGGAGACACCAACATTGTCGGCTTCCAAGTTGAGACACATGCCACGGACACCGGAGGAGAATTCCACCATCTCGTCGGCTAGAGAATGAGTGCGCCGTTAGCTTCCGGAGGTGGAAAAAGTGGACGCTGTGTGAAGAGCTCACCCTGGACGTTCTTCAAGCCCCAAACACGACCAATACCGTCACCGACACCTAAAAAAAGAGATGAGACAGGGCTGCTACGAAGGCTGAGAACAGTGCATACTGAGGACGCGACCGGTTTCCTCGACATTTCCGCTAACGGAGGTGCCCGAGATGCGTGATTCGAGGATTGAAGAAACCTCGGATGCAGCTGAGGGGGAGAACGCGTCAGTAAGCTGCAGGCCCGTGCATTGTTGTTACGCATACCAGGCTTTGCAGTAGCATAGGACCGTGCGGCGACGGCGCTCTGGAAGTCGGGGTGAGCAGGGAAGAAAAAGCGAGCAAAATGTTGGTGAAAATGACGAACCTGTGTCTGGGAGGTGACCAGACGTGAGCGGACTGCGTTTCTAAGGGCGATTCTGTGCATCCTTGTCGAAAGGGAAAGGGGAAGAGATGATGAGAGAGAGAACGGTAAAAGGTGATTTTGAACTTTTGACGGTGCAACTTTCGGCGTTAGGAAAGACTCGGAGCCAGCCTTGCCCTTTCAGGCGCCGACCCAATTCTCTTCCCACACGCCTCGCGATCCAAAAAGACACAGAAAACGGTCTTGGCGCTAGGCAATTCCGTCAAATGTCCTTCAACGTTTTCAGGCTAGGTCAGTCCCTCCCTTCGCCTCCTCGTATCATTCAAGCCAACGTGTTGCACAAAACAGCGGCCTCATTACGAAATGCTGCCTCACGGACACTGCACACAGACGCCGCAAACACGACATCCGCACTCCAGCTCGTCCGTTCTCAACCATCCCAATACATCATCGCGTCGCTAGCCGGTCGCAAATACCTTCTTGCTCCGAGGGATGTCCTGACCGTCCCACGGCTACGCGACGTCAAGGTCGGCGACGTGCTTGCGCTCAATGAGATCCATGAACTTGGTTCACGCGAGTACACTCTGCGCGGCAATCCCGTCATTCCCCCGACCCGCGTCAAAGTCGAAGCCACCGTCCTAGAACACACAAAAGGCAAGATGGAATACATCTTCAAAAAGAAGCGGAGAAAGGGCTACCAAAAGACCATCACCCACAAGCAGCCATATACGCGTCTTCGCATAGGTCCTATCGAAGTACCAGCAGAGACGCCATCACCACCCTCATAGTAATGCTGTCAGTCTATAGTTCCTTTGGTTACTTTGCAATCACATTTTGTTTTCCGTTCTTCGAAAACCAAGAGCAAGACGTGGTTACTCGGATCGACAATGTTTTCACGCCCCCCTCAAGTCCCCTGCGATCGCTCCATTTACTGATAGCGCTAGGTTGAGCCTCAGAGCAGTGCTCTTTTCGTATCTTTTCTATCAACAGCGGATTCATCCCAAGGACGAGATAGCAACAGTGAGTTCAAGTCCCTTTGACTCTGGAGAATGCACTTACCTTGATACTAGCACCTCTCAGTACTCAGTTCTCTCCGTTCGTTCGAAGGGGTCCCGAGGTTGATGCCACCGTCTTCTTCAAGTTCGTCGTGACCCTTTCTTGCGAGTCCCGTGACTAAATTGAACCAGGTCTAAGCGTGACGCAAACACACCTGTACCGTCTACGACTAAATCTCCTCGAGTTAATGGCTGGCCGCCATCTTTACCACATACCCGCTACGACAAAAATGCAAAGGACGCTTGTGGACATTATTGTAACGGTCTGAAGTGCTACAGTCTTGCTGTTGGCTACTCAAGCTCGAGAGCAGCTCCCCATCCGTTTTGCCTTACATGCCATATACTTAGCCTTCCCGGCTCTCGCCTCGGAAACATGCAAATGCCACGCTACACTGCTGCCGATGATTCCAACAGGATGCACACCCGGCGGGCTACCCAAATGATGAACGCAAAGACGCTGAACAAGCTCTTCAACTTGCGCGCGTCACTTTTCGCCGCGTCCCATACGAACGCTTACGACGACACCTGACCCACCTCCTTCCCGTCATCACCGGCAACAAGATCGCGAGAATTAAATCCTTGGGGCGCGACCTCCACCTGGGCTGGATAGCAGGTTCTGGTTGACAACTGACGGCCCCTGGTCTCATGCCTTATCCCGTTCCTCCGAAATCCAAGTCGTTGGCGGCTCTGACTAGCTACTTGGACGCTTGCTTGCTCTTGATGAAGCTTCACTGGTAGCGAACTGGTACTGGTAACCTCGTACCAGTATGTACACCCCTTCCCTCCTTTTCGCCGCCCAGGCAGAGACCCTGCAAGGTTGCCCCATGATGCTCGGCGCTTCGAGGAATTAGTGCGCGCCGCCAAGATCCCTTCCAGGCCACTCGTCTGAAGTGACGTCTCGGATACGCACGTCGATTCTAATATGTTGGAGGGCAGGATGTACTTGAAGGCAGTAGTGGGCACTGTTGTTCGACCAAAGTCAGTTGCTACTACTTTTGTGTTTCTTTTCCGTATGTCAATGGTGTAATCATAACCTGTTTCTAAAATTAACAGAGTTCTATCATTCCTATTTCAACAAGGATTTTTCCTCCAACAAGGATTGTTCCTCACTCTTGTTATCAGCAACCATGTCAGTAGCCCAGTCTCAGCCCCCCATTCTACCGTCGTATGATCCACCCAGTCCGACCAAGGAGAATCGTGCGTCACTGTTTCAACATTACAATCATGTCTTCTACTATTACTGAAATCTCAGGGGAATTTAGTGGAATTCGCCGACCTTGCCATCATTGACCTCTCGAAAGCGGCCACCCCCGAAGGACGAGTTCAGTTTGCGCATGAAATCCGTGAAGCTCTTGCCAGCGCTGGCTTTTTCTATGTAATAAACCATGGATACACGGATGCCCAGGTATGCTGCTATGAAGCCATCTTCGTAGGCTTGGTTTGAGCTGATTATAACGTCTCAAGACTAAGCACATGTTTGACATTGCGAACGCTGCGTTTTCTCAAGTCTCACTCCAGGAGAAGAAGGAATTTGATCAAAAAGACATCACTACGTACAGAGGCTACAAATTGAAGAAAACATGGGTAGGTTCTCGCTAGCGTAGACGGTTCGAACCTGATTCTGACTGTCTACTCTTGAGCACATCGATGGTGAAATTCGGGATGAAATTGAGACTTATAACAGTACGCCGCCCTCCCTCCTACCGGCCTGGTGATCACCATTAATTCTTCAACGCCAGTCCACCGCTCTGTAACAATACAACCTCACCCACCCGCGTTAAGGCAATTCTTACCAGACATCTCTGAGTTTGCCAGGCACAACCATTTCAATGTCCTGTTTCCTATTTTAAGGTCAGTCGCAAACGAGGCTGAGCCGTCAGTCAAGCTCTAACGTTTAAGTGAAGGGCTTTGGCGCTCACCTTGGAGCTCCCCGAGGATTCGTTGACAAAGCTACACGGATTCAATGAATTGGGAGACTCTCGTGGTGAGACTTCTATTATCGAGGTTAAACGTTACACTAAACCTTCTTCCAATTCGGCATTGCAGTGACCTTCATGAAATAGTATGTGAATTATCTACCGTTGATGTCGTCAAGGCTGACGTTTCTGAAGTTATCCTCGACCCGAAGAGAGTGAGGTAGCGTCAAAGGGCGTCTGGCTCAAGGGACATACCGGTTCGTGTCAACATAGCATGATGAGTTGAAGGATTTACCTGACCAATCCCTTCCTAGACATGGGCTCCATCACTCTGCTTTATAGCCAACCCGTTAGTGGCTTACAGATCCTTTCCCGCGACGGTAAATGGAAGTATATCAAGCATATTGAAAACGCGCTCGTATGCCTTTCCATTACAAGACTGGGGTAGACTCTGATTGCCAACCGTCAGGTCGTGAACGCCGGCGACGTGATTGAGTTTCTCTCGGGAGGTTACTACCGCGCGACGATCCACAGGTACGTACCCCCATCTAAATGAAGACTTCAGACCATAGGCTGATAAAAGATCTCTTCAGAGTTGTTCAACCTCCGGTAGACCAACGCCCTGTGGCTCGCGTTGGAGCCTTCTACTTTGCAATGGCCAACGACAGCATCACACTTAACCCACTAGTCAAAAGCCCTGTTCTGCAGCGCATTGGCATAAAGAAGTTTTTTGAAGGAAAATCGCCGACCATGGAAGATTGGCGTAGGAATAGGACGGCGCTTTACGGACACAGCAAGCTTACCCCAAGTCAACATGAGCAAGGGGTCGAACAGGAGATTATTCAAGGGGCTGTGGTGAAGCACTACAGCTGATCCTGGACCTTTGGAACTACCATACTGGTTTCGCTTAGTGATACCTGGCGATACCAATGAATGTCAAGTTATGTATAGGTCTGTTTTTTCAGACGGCAGAAGTGTCATCCAAGACTTTGAAGGACCGAGCAGAACGGGAAGAGTACGATTTGATTAGAAAAAGTTCGCCATTGCTGCAGTGGTTTTCATCGGACTTGTATATTTCTTTGGACCGAGGGAACAAAGCGTCAGACGTTGATTCTTGTTGTCTATAGATGACCCACCCAAGCCATGGAGACCTAAACAAACTGAGGCGATGTCTTCCCTGTTCTGTGTCGTCGGCATCGGTAAGCTCACCCCAGACGCCTGGCATGGTTCCGCATCAGAGAATGGTGCTGCTATGAGTCGATCGCGGACTATGTCGGCGAGTGACGTTTCGAGCGATCTGCATAGGCCAAAATACACTCGAACCGATCGGTGAGGTGGACTCAACGAGGTCACAAATGTATTCAGTCGCTCGTCGCGTGGGCGTTGAGTGCAGTTGTAAAGGAACGCATGAATTTTCGTCTGCGCTGTGGCAAAACAAACATAATGGCGAGCTTAGGTTCCTTGCATATATACCTTCGAGAATATTCTGGATGTGTCTCGGTCATGTCCCACCATGACAGTATGTATGAATATGACCCCAACCTTCACTGGTACTTTCATACAGTGAAGGTGGCCATATTCCTTTCAAAATATACTTCAGGCAAAGAAAATCAAAGGGCCCAATGACATGTGAGTGAGTACGAACAAAGAGCTACTCTCAAATCTCCCCCTCCTCCGGTGTCTCCGCCCTCTCCACCTTCGCAGGAGCCTGGTCAACCTCCATAGAATCACTAGGCTTGTCATCATACCTCGCTCTCTGAAAGAAACAAAAAAAACACCAATCAGCTCAATCCCACAACCCACCCACAAACAAACATGCACCAACCTTTTCAGCACGCCCATCATCCATATCATAATCCCTCCTCTCCTCCCTATGGAACGACGAACTGCGCTCCCTCGGTATCGTCTTCCCCCTCGGCGAGTCCTCCCACTCACCCGCCTTCGCAGACCGTCGTTTCCGATCCTCCTTATCATCCTCCCTATAATGTCTCGACCGATACCCATCCTTCTCTCTCCCCCTCTCCCTCTCCCCATCCCTCTCTCTATCCCTCTCCCGGTCCCGCCCATGATCCCTCGACGACCGATGGGTATAATGATCGAAATCTTCCACACTTCGGTGATGTCTCGAGCTACGTTCATGTTCCTTCTCGCGCTCCCGGTCCCGGTCCTTGTCTCTATCCCACTCACGGTCTTTCTCATCGCGGTCACGTGCGGGTTCTTTGCGTTTTCTGCTGGTAATAGAGTTCCCGTCCTCTGAGGCTTCTCTGAGACGTTCCTATAATGGCCTTCGGTTAATTGACAAAGTTCCATACGACGAGAGCAACAACTGACCTTTTGGCGCTTGACAAACTTTGCAAACGCCGCGCGACGACCATCTTCATCTTCCAGAGCTTTATACTCCGGAAGATTCTCAATCAAAGGAACTACCTAGCAAGACATCCAATGAGCAAGGCCAGCAACGAACTCAAAAACGAAGAACCCACCTCTTCATAGCTCATATTGATATCAATAGGTTCCGTCAACTTTTTCAACGCATAACGCAAATCATCCTGCAAATGACGCTGCTTCCTCTCCGCCCTCCGTTTCTCATCCGCCTGCCGTTTCACAGCCTGTTGATGAAGCTACTCACCAAAAAATCAGCAAATGCACACTCAATCAACCAACAATCAGAATAAACCCACCGTTTCAAAGATCAAATGCAAATTCTCCTCACTCAACGCCAACACCGCTTCATCCTTCTCACCCTCCAACGCCTTCTGGAACTCCTCCTCCGTAAGCTCCGGCGTAACGAACGTCTTGATATCAACCTTGGCTCCCTCCTCCCCATTCTCCCCTTCACCTTCACCGTTTTCATCTCCCCCTTGCTTCTTCTGGAGATACCGCACAATAGCCTGCTCGACAACCACAATCATCCCATCGAGCTTCTGGTCCATCACATCCACCGCGTCCCAGAATAGTTCCAAAGGATTTGAGCCGGGCTGCCCGAGGATATTAAGATACCGCTCATCTTTATTGAACAAGGGGTACACATCCTTCCACTTGGTGCGGGCTTTGATCTTGCCTTCCTTCACCAACCCATCCAAAAGTGCCTAAACACAACAGCATGAGCAACGCAGCCCCCACAGACAGACAAACGGAAATAAACACTTACTCTAAAGCCCTCTCGTGCTTTGCGCTCCTTACGCGCCTTCTCCACCTGCGCGCGCCGTGTCTGCTCTTCATACTCTCGCTCCCTAACCCGACTGTAATCTTCGAAAGCGAGAAGGATATCCAGCGTAGGTAACTTCTGCAGCTCGCCGTCTTGGACCCACTCTTCCGATTCCGTCAGCATGTTATGAGCCTGACGCCATCGAGTCACCACATCGACATTAAGCTGCTTGAACAGCGTCACAACTTTCGATATCCCTCGAACACGAGAGGCACGGGCTTCTTGCTGAAATTCAACAAAACAAAACCATTAACTTGAGATCAACTCATAAACTGAATTCTCATCGAACTCACCACTTCGCGATCCTTCAACTCGGTAACATACTCTTCGAAAACAAGCTTGCGCTCGGCTTCAATACGCGCTTGTTGCCAAATGGGATGCTGTGAGAAAAGTTTGTCCGCTGTAGAGAAAGTTGTATAATGAAAGACGTTGGGATTGCCTTTGAGCATGTTCTTTAACGCAGGACGAAGCTTGGACAGTCTAGCCTCTCTCTCCTCTTGTTCCTTGGCTTTGAGGCCTTCGGTGTACTAGCCAGGGAAAAGAAGTCGTAAGAACACAGATCCTAGAGATAGACATCGCATCGCATACCTTTTGATAGCACGCCTTCTTCTCGGCCAGGGTATTCAAAGCCTTATACAAGGGATCTGTGATAATGGCCCTCATCGTCTGATCCCAGGTCCAATTCGCATCCACACCTGCCTTCCTGAGCAAATGCGTGAACGCTTTTTCGCCCTCTTCGACGGTGGGAAATCCGTTGTGGGGGATGACGGGGTCATCTGGGAGGTTGGGACGTGCGGGTAAGATGTTCCCGGAAGCAAATGGTAGACCGCCGGTGTGGGGGCCAACCGCGGTGTCGGTGCCGTTGGTTTGGTTGGGAGTCGCGGTCTCGGAGGATTCACCTGGGCCGGTGAGAAGGGCAGGACTGATTTGGCGTTAGATGCCTTTGAGTTGAAATGTTCAAGGACATGGCACGCACCCATTCGCTGTTGCCGTCGCAGGGCTGGGCTTGCCTTCTTTTTCTACTTTCTCTAAAAGCAACAAAAGCTCATCGGGCATATCCCACTTGGACTCTTTTGTTTCCGTCTGTGCCGATCGTTCATCGGTGAATAAGCTAGTCGCGAGGGAGGATCGAAAGGCACGCACATTATAATAATACTTGCGTCCTCCGGAGAAATATTCTTTCCATTTCGTGTCATTGAGGGCGCGCTAGAGGATAGTTGAGACGCGATAAAGCAAGTCTAGAAGGATGAAGCGTACTTCAAATGGGGTTTTCAGGTCTTGATTGGTGGATATGAGCAGGGAGACATGCAGAATGGTTTCGACAGGACGCACCATCTGGTTTTTCCCAAACACTTTCTCGAGTGCCGGTATTGAACCAATAGGTTCGTCCCTCTGGATTGCGATGTTCTGTCTGGAGTTGGAGTTAGTATTCATGGAGGCTATGATGATGCAAGGGACGTTTACCCAGATGCTCATGAGAGTCGAGGCTTGAGAGGAGTGGCGAGTTGAAGCGCCTTGGAGGGAATATCATCGGGCCGAGGGCAGGGCCAAATATGACGATTGACCGGCGCCGCAGCCCGGAGTGAGGCCGTTGAGAGGGAAAATGGAGGTTTTATAGGAAAGAGCGCCATCTTTTTTTTCTTCTTCGCCTTCGTTCGCTTTCGTTGTGTCCACCGCACAACGAGAAACCTCCGTCGTATTTTTTGTTGAGAGTCGCCAACCTGGAGTTTGCACATTCCTCATGTTCTTTGTCGTTCGAGAATGCCTCAAAATCGATTATTTGGTGCGTGTCGCATGTTATTTCATCGCCCCGAAATCCTGTCACGCGCCAGCAACAAGTGTCAGGGCTACATGGCCTTAAATTTTGGGACCACGGACCATGCGTTTTGCGTGTCTCCTTCTTCGCCAAATGCTATATTATCTCCTCCAAATCTTATCTTCCAGTCGCGTGCATATCCTCCTTCCTTGACTGACCCATGTCTCCTCACTTCATAGTCCAACCAAAACCCCATCACCCTCCTCAAATGTCTGCCTCGTCTCATTCACATACGCTAGACATCGCCCAAAGATCCCTCCTTGGAGAGGACGACGACGACGACGACATTTGCCCAGTCTGCGATGGCGAGTGCACCTGCAACAACAACTCCACCACCAATGCTCTCGCATCCTCGTCTCGTCTTCCCAGCGATCACTCACCCTATGCTGCCAGCAATGTTTTTTCACACAACCAGGCAACTTCGACCCAGCCCACTGCAAAAGCACCGTCTCTCAAGATAAAACTCACCGTGCCCCGTAGCTTGCTGGGCAAGCGTAGAGCTTCCTCCTCAAGTATCAATAGACCCTCGGGAAAGTCAGATACTGCCTACATCGCTGCCGTAGAAAACACAAACACGGGCGAATCCTCCTCATCTTTGTCCCCCAATGCGCCTTCTACCTCGGCCCTGCCCCCCGTCACGTTCCCCAAGCGACGCGGTCGTCCCCCCAAAGCCGTAGTAGCTGCCCGTCTCGCCGCTGCAAAGGCTGCCCAAGAGTCACGCGGTCACGTCCCACTCACGGCCTCCTCCCTATCGCAATTCTCATCTCAATCTCAACCATCAGTCAAGCGAAAGATTCCCTTGACGCACCGGAAAATAAATCCGAAACTGGCAGCCTCGAGGCTACCCTCAAAACTCAATTCAAAATCTAAGCTCAAGAAACCCATCAAGCGAAGACGTGTGGCCCCCAGCGATTCTTCAGCTTACAGCAGTGACGAAATAGATGAGATCGACGACGACGGCCGTTCAGTCCAGTTCCCCACATTCGTTTCGGCTTCTGCCCTATCAGGCTCATCTTCATCCAGCGATTCCGATTCTAGTTCCCTCACTGATTTCGACTCAGACTCTTCGATCGAAGCAGAAGAAGAAAACTATATTATTTCAGAGGAAAACAAGGCACACGACAAGGCCCGTGTTCGACGTGAACTTCTCGGCGGAGACAATCAGAGGAAGCGCAATGATTGGATAATTCGGCCAAGAATGAAAAGTGTGGGCGCTAGTGATGCTGAGATGGAAGTGGATGATGACGCAACCGAGGACGAGGATGATGAAGACGAAGAGGCCCAGGAAGACGATGAAGAAGAGACGGATGATGGGGCCCCCGGCGTGTCTTTCGCTGGGGTCTCTACCTCCTGGTCTGACGGTGAAGAATCCAGCTTCGATGCAGAATTATTTTTCGCCAACCTCAGTAGCAGCGACAGCTCTTCTGTTGCTGGCGACGAGGGTGTCGATGACGTCGAGGACGATCAATCGGACATGGACGCCGTTTCCCTCGTGGAAGCTGCCGCCGCCGGTCTCATTCCCCAGCTTCGCCAAGAGCTGAATAACCTTCCCTTCGAGGTCACGCAAGGTTGGGACGGTCAGATCGTCTTTACTAATGGTCTACGGGACGGTCACGGGATCCTCGACATCGACTTCGAGGTAAACGCTGCGCGCATGGTCGTCGAAAGCAGCGCGTCGCCAAGCGCGACTAGCACGGATATGTTGACCTCAGACATAGGCGATGCAGACCAGGGTCAGGCACCCGTGACCGACGACGACGGTGCGACAACCGATGAAGACCTAGTCGGGGAGAACAATTTGCCAAACGAGCGTGCCATGCAACTCTTCGTCATGCCGACCAGCGTCTCAGCCATCGACCCGATGTCGACACTTAGCCCCGTCGGCAGCCCTCATCCTCTGCACCGACGTGGTTTCCGATCTTCTAGTCACTGCGAATCCCCCAAACCAGCTGACATCCTGGCTGGTCGCATTTTCTGGGATGATTCGGAGGGTGATTCTGAAGAGCACCGTTCTTCCCAAAGTCGTAGCATGACTTCATCACGCGGTGGCCTGCCTCGCACAGGGACCTTTCAAGCTCTTAAAACCGATCACCGTGCCATCATCGATGGTTCCCGCAATGACTTGCCTTCTCCTCATCCTCGTGTTGGTCGTATAGGTCGCGGCAGAGATCTCACCCAATCGGTTCACGGGACGCATGTGGTGAGTAATTTTAATATCGCCAACCATAGAACATTCGTTCTGAATAAACTTTTTTCTCCTTCCATCGTACAGTTCGATAGTCCTTGGAACGCACGTCCTTTCAATAGGACCTCTTCCATGCCGGCTTCTTCTCGCACCCATAACCGCGACCTCTCGTCCGATGTTCCTATGCCTTCGTCGCCTGACTTCCACCCCATGGAACCAGTTAACCTAGACGATGTTCTCGACTCGTCTTATCTCGACTCTGATGGATCTGATTGTCATGGGTCGACGACATCAGTCAACGATAGCGACTCCAAGAAGCATATTAAAAGCCTCCGTCGCTGGGACGTAATCCCCGTTGGTGCCTTTCGACAATCACACTCCTCCATGAATAGCATCGATAGCTGGGTCTCTGACACGTCCATCGGAAGCCCTACCACATACAGCAACGCGATGAGACCCAATCCCCTCGGCGCAATGCTCTGGAATAACAAAGCCTCCTCCAAGTCAGACGAAAGTCCCGGTAGCCCCAGTCCCGCCGGATCTACCACCTCCAGACGTCAAAAGCGTGGCGACCGCACGCCAACAAACTTCGCACCCTCATCCGGTCAACAACAACACAACCGCATCCCCCCAAAAACCCGAAAAGAACTCAAGCACGAGCACAAGCTAAAGCGCAAAAGCTTTGGCTCCACCCACCACAAACACTCCCAACAACACCATTTTCACTCCCACAACCACCACCCAAACATGAAATCCCGCGGCTCCAGTGCAGTGCAGCGCACTAACTTTTTCTCATCAAGCCCCATGTAAAAAAGATCAAACCACCCCCCAAAGGACGTGTGTGTATTCGGATAATCCTTCCCCTCTTGGCCAAATCGATCCCGACTGACGGTATCCATTGTCTCGATGCCCCTTCTTGGAAAATTTTGCTGAACGTCTTGAAATTGTTGTATACCAGTATCTTGCCTGCCGTATGTCAAACTGTTGTGCTCCCCTTCTTGACCCCCATCGTTCCATTCCCCCATCACTCCCTGCATCCAAAGTACTGACTTCTAACTCATGGGCTCTCCCATCATCTCAGTACCACGAAACCTATGTAATGACCTTTCCCTTCCTCTCTCTTATGTATCAGTGGCATATTCTTTACACCTCCCCCATCTTCGCATACCGCAGCATCTTCTCGCCATCATGTCCACAATTACCAATAATTATCGAGTACATACAGTTCAATAAACTCGTCGAATGCATGGTCCAGACTCTGAGTGCGTCCCGGGCGGAGTATTGTTTCCATGGTTCGAAATGGACGACACGAGAGAGTGGCCACACCGATCAGTAAGTCGAAAGAATGGCAGCCATCAGTGGCTCTCTTGTGTCACTTTCAGAGCAGTTGCCAGTCCTCGTCAGATGGAAGCCGATAGCGACCAACCATGACCTGAGGGTTTGGGGATTGGATATTGAATGTTGACCGTGCTGAATTTTGATTGATCCTCCCAGTTTGCTCATCGTGACTGCATATTTGGTTTGTTGACTCTTTGCGACGCGTTTTGCTAATGCTAGGCATGGCTACCATGCACGGCCGGTGATTACCACCTAGACAATCCTAAAATGTGGAGAAGAATCGATTGTGATTATTTTATGTAAGACACATTCGAGGGAGCAAGATACAACTATTTCCTGTGCATGACGGGAAATGATTCTCAGTATCTTGCTCTCCAAGTTCAAAAGCGGCCGTCTACTTGGATATGCTCAAACTTGATGGCAACATTCTCCTAAGCAAGAGATGAGAAGGAGATCATGGAGGGGAAGTTTAAGGATGAGAAGTGACTCACTTGATACCCATGGTGATACACAGACGCCACACATTCTGGTTGAACGAGTGACGGGTAAGTGAGCATACAACGAAGATCGGTAGAACACACCGAAATTGACTAGGGCCGGGGATAGTAGTCGGAACACGGAGAGAGAGCCAAAGCCAAACGGTTCGTAAAATGGGGTTGCAGGATTTTAATGACTAGAGAACACCGCATGATCTTAGAATTTTACCGGCGTATCAAGTCTAACACCCCATTGAGTTCCAGAAGAGCCCATCAAGCCTCCCATTTGGCGGCCTTTAGTGAATCTGACGTCGTCTTCGTACTTTGCGTCGTGAGTAACAAATGTGCCTTGTCCTATCATTTGCATATCCTGCGCAAATGAGATGGGGTCTATAAAATAAGCAGACATAAACCATACTGCAGGATCATGTAGAAAAGAATGGCTTACATGTGGTGATGTTGCCGGTAGTCACTCCGGAATTAGTTTCAGGAAGTTGCTTCACGCTTGTTTGGCCACTTTGAGGGTTCAATATCCTAACCGTATAACGGAACTCCTGATCTGGTGAACTGATGGACCCCGTCTTCGCCATGCCCGAGTGGACAAGGACGATATATATGGCACCCTGATTATCTTGAAAGGTTTCTTCGGTAGGATCAGCGTTGACGGTATAGACATAGGCATCGACTTTCCAAGTGATGGTTGTGCCCAACGTTTGACTTCCAATGTGTTGGTACCAATTGATAGCTTGGTCCGTCATGACATGGAACTCATAGCTACGGTCCATGCTTATCATCAATGGAAGCTGACTAGGCCATGAATTGTAACAACTTACAATCGCCAAAATTTTAGTCCTCCTGGAGGTCGGAGATTATTGACGTATACCCTTGTTGGGTCTCGCTTCACTGGCGCCTCGATGGGTGGACGCTGGTCTTCAGCCGTGGCATCGTTTTGCGCACCGTCACTGAGTTGTATGGGGAGGCCGTCAGGTTTGCACGGAACTGTCCATTCCGATGATTGGGGGCTGTTGTGCTGTTCCACTCAACATGATCGGACTGTGATATTTATACGCTAACAGAGAACGCACCGCTGGATCTAGGAGACGTTCCGGAGACCATGAGAACGAATTGAAACGAGACAAGAGAGGCACGTAGAGCGGAACCGAGGAACGTCGCGAAGATTGCGTCGCTCGTGGTGCGATGGCTTCTACAAGAGCCTCATGGATATACGACGAGGCGTATTCGTGCCAGATAACATAACCGTGGGCGATACTGCGGTTTATCAGGTGGCGAACGTGAGCAGACCCGGCATGCATATCAAGGTACATCATGTTCAAGAGACACAAGGGAGCGCGGGCGACCGAGGTCGTAACAGCAGTCTGTTCTGAGAGGATGTGTAAGGGCAACTCCGAGAGGGGCTCAGGGGAAACTCCTAGGTGGAGGGAATCCGAAGTATATTAGTCATAGCTAGGAATAGCTAAGTACCTACTCACCTAGGTGGAGGGAATCCGAAGAGAAAAGGCTGAGGATTCCCACCCACCTAGGGCGGCTCTATATACTAACTATGGACAGTACATAAA
>BEWF01000681.1:0-30888 GCA_002583695.1 Pleurotus salmoneostramineus | reverse complement strand
CTCCCCCTCCGATCTCGCCAAACCCATCCCAGGCTGGACAGACGGCTCCCACGCCTGGCGCGCAACAGTCTACAACCTCACAGACCACGACCCCTCCGACCTCCTCGCCCGCTCCGAAATCGACCGGATCTACCGCGTCCACCATTCCACCCCCCTCCGTTCGTCGAAGGGTGTTAAATCGACGGTAGGGACGAAGGATGTGGATGTACAGGAGGTGGTGAGGAGGAAGGTCGTGATGGGGGAGGAGGTGGGCAGGAGGAGTGTGGGCGAGGAGGAGATGTTGTATGGCTATCATGCGAGTTTCGCGAGGAGACATCGGGAGAGGACGGCGTTGGTGAGGGGGAAGGATGGGGAGTTTGTTAAATCATCTTCGTCGTTGGCGAGTGGATCGTCGACTTCGTCGGTGGCGAGTGGCGCGAGTGAGGTTCCGGGGTTCAAAAGACCCGTTGTTGAGAGTGCGTACCATCCTCTCCTCTCTCTCTCTTATCCCCTTACTCATCGTTTGTGTTTCGTTTAGCACGCTCCTGGTCCTACGACAACTGCGCCGCCCTCTACACACCCATGAAAATGCCACAGAACGAGGGAAAGAAGTTGTTCTTGTTCAATGAGCGCGAGGTCGTCGTACGACGATGATTTCTCCTCCTTCCTCCTTACTCCTTCCCTCCCTCGCGTATAATCCTCTTTCATCATACTCCCTCACTATGGTGTATATTCTTGTGATTGTCTTTGTCTTTGTCTTTGTGTTCGCTTTTTCTCTTCCTTACCGGGTTTTTCTTTTCTTGGATTTATCCTCTCCATCTCCTACCTCTATCCTCTTCTCGCTGCATCGTCTCCTCTCTGCTATCGCTTTCCCCTTCTCGTTTCTCTTTCTTGCCTCTTGCTCGCTCGCTCGCTCGCTATCCCGTTCGTTCCCTCCCCATCCCCCACCTACCCTCCTCTCCCCGCACCTACTCATGCACATCGCACGTCACACTCAATGGTTTTTTTCGTCGCATTAATGCTATCGCTCTCGGATATCTTTATATCACCATCCTCACCATCATACCATACCATATCATGCACAACATTGCAACATACTACCGCACATTACACAAATCAAAATTACTTGCATACCATCCTCTACGCACATCTCTACGGGAATTGGGAACGAACGGGACCTTCTCACCTCCACCTCCTCCACATTCATACCTCGGTTTTGACTTCTTGACTTCGCAACTTCGTATCAACTTGGGATCAGTGTATAACGTGTAACTTGTATCATTATCGTCTCCCCCCTCTCCCCCTTCCTCTCCCCTTCCTCTTCTACTCCTACCTCTCTTCCTTGTCAACTACGTCGTATTATTCGTGTTCATACTTTACCCACTTTTTATCATACTTTTTGGGGACATACGCTACTTTAACGACCTTATAACGTTTAACGACACTCTTACTACTCTATACCTCACGCACGCACCGCAATGCAATGTTTATATACCTTACGAAATGGAATCCAAATGCACGAATTATCCATAACGTTACGACCGTTTGAGACCGACTTGAAAGGACCCGCCTCATACGGCCTAGCACAGTCCCCTTGGCATCCCGTATGCTAATATGAGTTTATGAGGTGATGAGGTGATGAACGCCGTCGTCCCTTCCCCCTTTCATATCTCTTGATCAATCACACCACCCAATACCCAATACACGCCAAATATCGTTATCTCATATCACCGATAAACGATGAACGGAAACAAGGTACATTCCTCTCATTCCCTCTCCCCCTCTTCCTTCCTTCCTTCCATAAGTACTCCCCATTTACGATCATGAGTGCGTAAGTGCGTAACGTAGTATGAAATATGAAGCGGATATGAACCTCTAAAATGGAACGAACGAATAAATCAATAGAGTAAATCGGACTTCGCCCACATGATGATGGATGATTGATGACGTCTTGATAAACAAGCGAGAAGACAAACCGAGAAGACAAAAAGGATACACTATAGACGAAACAAAAAGACAATAAAAGGTTTCATACATTCATCCCCTCCCCTTACTTACTTACTCTACGCTATATCCAGAAAGGAAAGAAAAGAGGAGAGAGAAGGAAGAGGACAAGGCGAAAAGGATCCTCCGGACCGAGTTTCTGATACGTTGACGTACGAAGTTCAACTTATTTCGACTTGGAACAAACTTGGAACTTAGAAACGGAAACTTGGAATTTTACATACCTACCCCCGATACTCAAAGAACCCGATACCTCAATATGTGCCCCGAAGTAACCTTGACTTGAAGTAACCGTAATCTTCGTCCCGTCCTTTTCCTTGACTTGACTTGGCTAGTCTTGAGACCTGAAGATCCCGTCGTGAACGTCATATGGATCAGTACGTCCGAAGCGAAAATACATGTACAAGGCTCAAGCGAACGGCCCGTCCGCTCACCATAGCTCACCATAGCACAAACGACGTATGCACAGACGCACATGTACATACGATTGACCGAGTATCCACCGAACCCACCTCATCCCAACACATCCCAACACATCACTCGTCACTCGTCACCTCGGACACAATCACCTTCAAGTACTCTACACACTTACGCGAAAAGCAAAAGGAAAAACATACGCGGAAAACATACGGGTGTACCTCGACCACACGACCATCACGCTCAATTACACAACCTCCGCCGTATAGCTAAGCGAATCGTTGGATGATGGATGATGGACACGGTGGATCGTTGTACGACGGTGAATCGTCGGTTTAACCCACCTCATCACCTCAACACCTCAACGTTAACACCTCGGCCGTGCAACTGCAACCGACTGTGTGTAACTGGTAAGTGGGAAATCCCCCTGTTCAAGGGGGGTAAGTAAGGGGCCTTGTTGAACTCATGCTCACGCAGGTAAGTACTCACACGCGTTGACGTTTGCTTTGTGCTGGCACGTCGGACTCGCTATCATTACTCTAGTATTATGAATACTCACATGCGCATCTACAAGGCATCAGTATGAGTATGAGTATGAGTATCGGTATAAGTAACGAGTCTAGAGTCTAGAGAGTCTCCCTCCTTCCTACACACTCACCAAACGCTCACGCTTCACGCCACCTACGCACTCTCCCCACCCCACCTCCCTCTCAAAGTCTCATCCAATCACCTCCGTCTATCATTCGTCAACGCACTCCCAAAAGCACCCTTCCCTGAACTTACAAGCTCAAGCGCTTGTGAAGCAGGGCTAACAAGTTACAACACGCCACCATTCCACCATTCCACCATTCCGCACCTCATACGAACGCGTCTTATTGGATGGATGGATGGGTTGACGTTAAGGAACCAATCAGTCAACGCAACCACCAAATCAACCAATCAACCAATAAGTAACCACCACCGAATCAAGTAAGGAATCAAGTAAGGAAGGAGCCAATGGGATGCTTGGTAGAGGGTCGACAGAGCTGAGAGATGGTGGTGGCCCAAGGTAGAGATGGTGGTAGGTTGAAGGGTTGAAGGGAGGTAGACTAACGACGATTGGCCGACCAGGAGAGGGCGATGAGAAGGCGATGAGAGGTCGGTGGTATTCCCAAACCCAAAGTTGAATGTTGAAGTAAAGCAACGAAATCCCTATTCCTAAGTCGAGTTCTCCATCTACCCCTCCATCCACCCATCCGTCCTCCATCCCTTTCCCTCGTCGCGTTTTCCATCTTTCCAGACGCGTTTTCCGTCTTCCATCTCTCCAGAGCTCCCCACCGCTCCCGCTCCGCATCAACACATCATCCAGTTATTCAGTCGTTCAGTGAGAGAGTTTCTCACTATCAGGGTGGGAGAGCGGGGAAGTTCAACGTTCAAGGTTTTGTGTCGTTGCCTTCGGCTTCGTAATGACCTTTTATGGAATAGTCTACTTGCCTGTCGGTTATGTTTTTTTTTCTTTTAGGAAAGCGTAAGCAAGTAACGGGATCTCGTTGTCGTTGCCATAATAACTCCTTCCCCTTGAGTTCCCCTTGAGTTCCCCTTGAGTTGGTTATGTACTCGGGTAAGTATGAGAAAAGCGGAAGCAAATTTTATATCTCCCTTTTCCCACTTTTTCTCATGGAACTTTACATACGCGTCAGCCTGGAGGATCTACGTAGTACGTAAAACCATTACAACCGACCTGGATATGACAATCTCAATCCCATCATCCATCATAACACGTCCTCCACACTTCAAGCTTCACACTTCACGCTTAGGACCTCAGCCTGAGTATGAAGTATGAGGGATGAAGTATGAGGTATGAAGATCATGAGATCATGACGAGGTTAAGGAATTTTCGACCGACGAAAACCGCAATGATCCCAACGGTCGTAATAAAGCAGCAACCACAAGGAGGAACATATACCTACCATGCTCGACCCTAGATCCCATGTTTAATACCATCATACGCCGTACGGCGGCCGGTGCACTGCTTGCCACTGCTTCCTCTTTAGCTCACGCCCAAGGCATACCCTCAAACCTACACCCTCCTCACTCCTACGCGTGTAAACGCGTCGTGGGCAAGCTTGTTTGAAGGAGTCCTATACACTAGTCGTTGTCGAAGTATCCGAATCGCGAACATATTAGCATTATTACCCAAAGATAAGAGCAAGAAACACGTACGTACCCAACACTCAGCAAATTATTCAAGTATGCAACTCGCGACGCGCCACCGTGACCTCCCTCACCCCCTGCTCAGTGCTCACCCCCAACCTCAAATAAACCCGAGTCCAAGTAAGCCCGAGTGATGAGTCCAAGCCCAACCAACGAACTAAAGTTCACCGCCCCAACGTCATCCCACATCCAACATCCATCCGTCGCCCGAACGAATCCGACGCGGAATAACCTCTGATACTTACTCTCTTCGGATACCTTGGACTGGATAACCCGGGACGAATTCGAAAGCCCTAAACCTCTAATATGTAAAATAACCGCTTACCGTTTACCGAAGAACCACCGCTAACCCACCATTTACCTCAATCCGTTGTCTCTCACATGTCTCAATTCGTCGTTGGTTGTAATTCGTCGTGAATTTGTAACCCCCCTCACGCGATAGGCCAAGAAAACCGCGACTCGAAATGGGGAGGAGACGGCCATCCGAACCTCGGAAAGTAAACAAAACGGAAGGAAATAACATGAACCGGGTAAGTAGGCCACCAACCATAGCCGGGGCGTCTCCTTCACTCTTTCGATCACGATGAGCTAATTGGGGGGTGCACCGACGCTGAAGCACCGATGCTACCGCTAAGGGCGGGTTACCCATATACCCTGAAAGAGCCTGAAAGCGGTCAACTCAGGGACAAGGGGATAAGGGGCGGAATATTTGGGTTGATCGTTGATCGAATCGTTGAATCGTTGAATGTTCGTGTCTATGATCGACGTGGGGGGTGGGTGGAGCGCTCGAGCTCGTCGTTCCACGTTCTACGCTCCACAGAACGCGTCCGCGCGTGCCTTACACCTCCTATGTACTGAGTACTCGTACTCTCGTGGAATGCTAGAGGAACACGGAACGCGAGATGTTAGTCAAGACGCGTCGTCCAACGCAGAAACAACTCAAGTACTCACCCCAATTCCACTCACCACTCATCGCAATCTCAAAAATAGGGTCCCCGCCCTTGCCCTTTTCTCTGTCTCCTTGCCAAGTTCACGGCGTCACGGCCTATTGCATTCCTCAATAAATTTGCAAAAAAAGACCCTGGGATATTTTACTTCCGCACCTAGACCTCTCTATGTTTATGTTTATGTAGACCCCGACCCCTTGGGCCCTTGGTGTACACCAAAGTGTCGGTTTCGCCGAACCGAAGAAGGGTTCAGCTAACGACCACTTGCGCTAGGACTTAGCAAATGAGTGGCAAATAGCAATGTGTAACGATGTGCATAACATATGCCACGCACATGCACATGCATGATGTATTCCGTTTTCTACGACATAGAGTTAGGGTTCACCGTCGAACAGTGGACGCTAAATCGTGAAGGGAAGGAACGACGAACATTATTTTTTTTCACATTTTTCCGGGTTTTTTCTTCTTCCAAGTTATGTTCGCCGCTACCCAAGGAACCTACTTACTTAACTACCTAGTCTGAGGAGGTCAAGCTTCAGGTCTCGAATTTCTAGAGAACGCACCCTCGAAGAATAGATATGGATGTGTTTGAACACCGGCGGGACAATCTTTTGCCAGGCTGCAAATTGCAAGGAGCCGTAAGCACGGAAAATAATACATGGACCCACAAAGGCGGGACGCCGCACCGATGTCTGCATTTAGTCTTAGTCTTCTCTAGAAAACGCGTTCGCGCCGTGTGGTCGGTACAGCCGCCTACCCGTAAAGACATGGAAGCTGTTGCTAGTGCAGTCTGCAGAACGCGTGTCCTGCAGCCTCAGGTGGTCCTCGTGACCGTTTCAAGTGTCCTTCCACATCCAGAAGGCGATCAAAACAGAGTCCAGACCCTCCGGAGGAATTGACCACGCACAAACGACGTCATCGCTGATGGACCGCAGTCTACCTTTTTCACCCCTTCCGTGGTTCGTTTCCCGCTGTTCGAATTCACTTGTGCTTCCCCACACAAGTCAAGGTTTCCCCCAGTTCGCCCCCAGTATCCCCAGTACGCGCGAAGAATGACCTTATCCACTGCGTCACTAGCCGTGGACTGTGGAATACAGGGTTGGGTCCATGTCAAAACGGAATTTCATCTATGCGGCGCAGCTCCAAGTTGGGTCGATTATGACGACATTGGCTAAGCAAAGTAAGAAGAGCTAAGTCGACAATCGAGCATTGGTCAGTTGGATACTAAGCGAGAAACTGAGCACAAGACCTACCTTACTACGTTATAACTTATCCCTTTCCCTCATGCCCATGAATCATGATCCATGATCCACGCAACCGTTATCCGTATCCATATGGCCATCTGAAGGGCTTAGCCATTCCGGATTCGAGATTCGGAACGTCATGATGACCAAGTGACCGTAGTAAGCCTGTAGGGCACTAGGGTAGCTAAGTCAGCCGTGGAAACGAAGCCATGAAAGTGGGGATAGTCACATACCACCATCGACTTGCACAAGTGAAGGGATTAAAGTCGAAGGTTGAAGGGATTAAATCACCCTTGACTACGCGTGCACACACGCAGTAGCACCTGACGAAAACCACACCGACCACCACCGAGGGGGTCAACAGTCAAGGTCTAGCCATGAGACCACGAGACCACGAAGGTACGCCATGTTTTTTTCTATGAGTTTCTGTCCGATGCCGTTAATCAGTGATTAGGGTGATGGATGATCAAAATAGGCATTTTAAGAAAGAGGTTGCCTGGGACTTACCCAGCGTGTTTGTGACTTGTGACCCTCGACCGGCGTAGCCTAAGGAACCTTGAGAACAAGGGGGAGAATGTCGAGGAATGTTCTTGTTCTCCGGCGGACCTGGCTGGGAAATAGGGAGTATTGAGTCTTCGGACAAGGGCGAGAAAAAGAGGTTAGAGTCGCGTGCGGGGTAAGATGTAACGCGAGAAGGGAAGACAAAACAAGTGAATTGGCTGAGTTCTCAATTCAAGTGATCCTTCGGCCGTAAAGATAGATAGAGATATGATTGATGACGGCTCGACAATGGCTGAGAAACAGAATATAAGTTGGGTATGCACCATACATATCAAGGTCGTGTGAGAACTGAGAACGTAGGGCTGAGACCTAAGAGACGAGAAATGAGATAAACGAGTAACCAATGGGAACGAGGGTGGAAGGTCCACGAAGGACCTATCAAGACGGGCAGGGACTCACACAATTCAATGCATATCGACATAAACGCGTGCAAGTGGCTCTTACTGGGAAAATCCCCCAAAACCCACTCGCGTATTTCCACGAGAGACCGTATGGTCTTGCCGAGATTACCTGGGACCTCTCCGTGTTGATGTCCGTATCCATCCCCTCCAAGTGTCAGACTTAACACTTAGCAAGCCGATGCGCAGGAGGGGCCGAAAACATAAAGATAGGCGGCCGAAGAGCGGTTGTATGTACTGCGGTTGTACTCTATGTTCGAACTTTGTTGACCTGTCAAGTGCAGTTAGCACACAAGAATAGCCATAGACATATGCGAGGACATACTCTAGAGTCTGGAGATAGGTGGAGAGATACACATACGTACATGTCCTGAACGTAAGCTTCTTCGAAATGTCAAACTTCAGCTTCAACGTTCAACGGCGGTGTTTGCGTGCCCATCGTGCATTCTACACAGTGAACAAGTCTAGACGAGCCGGCGTATCTCGTAAGCCGAGCAGAAACAGAAGAAAAAAGGCGGGCGAACAAGGTCCAAGGCAAGTTCGGCACGTTCTCGAGCGCGTTCCATCGTCCGTCCGTCCAATAATTCCGTTCGAACTTCTTCCATCCTTCCATCGTCAAGGTTCCATCTTCAAAAATAACGGCAACCTAGGTGATTAAGGGGGGAGAGACGCTGATCACCAGGAACCTCCGGGGTACCTTCCAAATCAACGGCCAGGGCCAGACCGAAGAAGAATTCGATATACCAACAAGAACGAGAACAACCTGTCAGTTTCGGCTCGTGGTTGTAGGACGACTTGTTTATCGGCGGTAGCATACTCGACTGGTGGGTTGCTTCCATTCGACGTCAAGCGCGCGAGCGGGCCGATCAAAAAGGAGACACGGAGGAGGGGAGGGGCGTCTCCCCCCATGATGAAGAAGGTGGACATGGCATCGGACAATGTACCATACATCATGCATCAGCGCTTAGCCCTATGCTAGACTCGCCTGTATCAAGGCGCGAGTGAGATGCCGACCATAAACGATGTCAAGGCAGGACACAGCGTACCTCAAAGAATCATCGCCAAGTTCATCAAGTTCATCAATTTCACAACCACCATCTACTCGAAGCGTCTTCGCTCGCTCTCGAACCCATGGATACTAAGATTAAGGGCGGCTATGCTCAGAATGTAAGAAGCATTGCTGTGACCTGTTGAAGATAAGAGTAAACGCCCGAGGTTCCAATACAACACTGGCAAGTTTCCTAAAACGACACTCACAGTTCTTCCACCTGGGTATCCAGTGTGTCCGCGTCCCCCGAGTCGCAGCCACTGCATCAACAGTCCAATGACCCAGCCACTAGCAACCCTTCTCAAGAGTAACTGCATCCACCGAAGGGTAGCACGCACACTTAAAACATCCGTTTAGCCTATGAAAGTTGTCACATCGAATGCATTACGCGGCGGGAGTGAGCCGAAGGGAAGACTAAAACCACCAAGGGTAAAGTCGCCTTCTACGCACAGAAACGAAAAGAAGGTTCGGAAGGGCTAAACTCCGATCAATGAGTGTGGGGTAAAAAACAACCGTTGGGCGGGGAAGTGTGGGGAAACGACTAACCCAGCTAACCCTCCTGCGAGTCAACCCAATTAAGTTTTCGGGGGCCGACGAGGACGTAGGTAGGTGCCATACACGCACGCATGTACATATGCAGACACATAGCAGCTTAACTGCATACGTTCCCATAGCCGAGTCTGGGGGATAAGCTGTACACTTGTAAGCCGTATGCGTGCGTGGGTTCTGGGAACCTGATATGTACTTATTCATAGCGTAAGAGAGTGCCCAAGTCTCCATCTCGGCTGTCTCGTTGTAAGAGGGCTACGAAAATGGGGAAGCCGTGAACAAGAATAATCCGACCAACGTACGCCGTTACTCACCCATCTAATCAAGTCGCCGCCCATGTGGGTTGTGTTGCAACACTCGGGGGTTTGCGGATTTCCAGGCGCTGTTGATGATACATGGTGTTCTGATACCTCCGGCGATGAAGGAGAAACTTGATAGTGATATCCGCGGGGTAGAAAGTAAAGTTGTAAACGGCCCACATGGATCACTACCAGTATGACAAGCCAACTCTTCCATCGTGGGGATAGGTTTAGTTCAAAAGAGGATGACATTGATGTTAGACATAGCCAACTCTGTGTGTGAGATTGGTTTACGGCCATGCAAGGCGTAATGATAGCCGAAGATAGTTTACTCGGCGGGGTAGCAGGATGGGCCAGCGGATGTGTGATATGATGCACGATGCTAATAACGCCCGGATCGGGTTTCGTGCGCTGGAGTCGCACGTCTAGCGACTCGGAGAGACAAGTACAGCCGAAAGGTTCCCACTGTGGGCGTACAAGAAAGCTGAATACCCCGCGTGACCTTGCTAAGTGGTCGAAGCGAGAGGCCAATCGCTAGGTCTGAGCTGTTGATTGGCTAGGAAAGGGCTTTGTGACCCGTCGGCGCCCTCCCTTGGGTGTTTGCGGTGGATATTGAGACCAAGAATATAGCAATAGAGGACAGCTGGCGGGTTCAGGTTGATCGTATAGCCTATTGGCGGCGTTAATGGTCATGGGGTTCAATAAGAGCAAAGGTCGACTGGTGTGTCGCCTCGAGCATGAGTTGAGGAGAAGGTCATGATTGCATGAATGCAAGTTGAAGATGAGAGGGACGCAAGCTGAGAGTCTGAGACAAGGAGCCGGACCGTCCGACGCGTTTCTGATGCACGTGACTCAGGTGGACGTCCACCAAAGACTCTTAAAAGTTAAAAGACTGCGCCCTGGATTGTGACTGCATGAAGGCGCGACGCGAAGGTCATCACTTTTTTGTCCCTTTCTCAATTCGGCCACGCTACGGAGACTATGTAGTATGTACCACGCTGTGTCGCGTCTCTCGAGCGTCCCGTCAAATCGCAGAGCCCGTTCTTTCACGAAAACTCGGCTTCAACGACCTTAGTAGCTTCATCATTAGGGCTCTTCTACATCTATATACCGTCCCAACAATGGCTCCTCGTCAATTCGTCAAGACATTGTCCCCTCCTGCTGTTAATCACCGTCTTTCAAACACCTTACTTCAGCCTTACTCTTTCAAAACCTTGCGGCTGGGGTAAATGTTTGCCAATCTTCCTGTTTACATCAAGAACATAGCGCCTCAAAGTCACATTGGTACTTAGTACATCACCTTAGGCCTCATAGTAAGTATCGCCTCCGAGAAGCAAAGGGGCTGTCCACCGAACCTACTCGAGGAGACTTCTCGACCCCGGGCCCCATCATGCAGACTTAGCTTGTTGGCCGCACCCTCAAAACCTTGGTTGGCTGTTAATTTTTGGTCCCTTTTACACTCTATTTTCTCATCCAAGACATCACTTCATGCGTCGATGAGTACCAAGTGCTTCCAACCATCCCCAGTATGACCGAAGTCTGGCTGGCCTGGTAGGAGATCTGAACGCCTTAAACACGCGAGGACGTCCCTTCGACACACCCTACGAAGTTCGAACACGTCTGGACGACTTGATTTCCTGTCTTGCCTTCGGCCTCGTATCCCCAGGGGAATTCGCTGTCACGATGGATTCGAGAATGCTCTACGCCTGCTACCATATCTACATTGATTCAATCCTGACATCATCACCAACGTGACGCTCTGGGGTCACCTCAAGCTGAGACGATTTCCCTCTCTTTTTGTCCTCACAGGGAACTCCACATCGGCGGCATTCCAGCACCGTGACAATATCAATGACATGAGTACGCACCAGTACCGACGCTGTATGATGGCGACGTACCTAGTAATGTCACAGAGAAGACTCATGACATTCGTGTCAAATCCTTCGAGGTTCGTCTTCATTTTTCAGGTGGACAGGATGTGCTACTAATCATGACCATAGGTACTCACTCGCGACCTCGATCAAATCGAAAAGGACGCGATCACCGAGAAGCAGAAGAATCAGGACCCCAACAGCTACCGTGGTGTCCTCAAAGTCGATCTGAAAGCACCCAGGCAATACGGCCTCATGAGCAACCGGTACACCCCAATCTTCAGCAAAGTCATCAAGGACTCCTTCCACTCCGAGCCTCTCTGGATCAGACACCTGCCTACCCCAATTCTCAAACTCATCAACGACCATCCCGTAGCCTTTGGCAAGGTTCGGAGATTCAGCTACGTTTCAACAACTGCTGGTGCTTCCCTCCATAACCGCGTACCCATTCGAGACCTCGTTACCGTCACCGACGAAGAGGTCGCGAGCGAGGACGTCTCCCCCCTGGCTTTGGCCCATTGCCGCCATGTAAAGACAATCATGGCGGCCACCGAAGATACCCCTCCCGAAGTCTCCGAACACTACGAATATCTCGTCAAATTCGATCAAGACTCCCCAGCGGAATGGTACCCCGACACCCTCGTCTCCACGGATCTTCAAGATGATTTCTACAAACGCGCGATGGACTCAGCGAAACCCGTACACGCGTTTGGTGAATCTAATGCTGGAACTCCTGCTGATGTTGCTGCTGGCGGAGGCAAGCTTACGGTGCAGAGACCTGACGGATCGTGGGATGAGATTGAAGAAGGCCAGATCTTCTGGAATGAACAGCCGACCGGGGAGAATCCACTTGGGATGCGCGAGCTGGATGCGATATTATGCCACATGTATCGTGATGATACAGACGCTGGGACGCGTCTACCTCTTACCACGGACGACAATGTCCCCGCTCCAAACATCCTTCACAACCCACCTTGCGTAGATCCAGAAGGTCAACCCGTCTACATCGCCTCGGCGCTGAATTTCAAAGATGGTGTCCACCCGTGTAAAGTCGCACCCCACCTCTGGCCCGACCACTGTAGAGTTTCGTACGGCGGAGCAGAGGTGCCGCACAAAGGAAACTATGATCTGCTGCCGTTCTCGACAGAGTTGATGGAATTCGTGGATACTACTGGGGGTAAGATACCTGATGGTCGACGTGTCGTTTTGGGTGGGTATGAAGATGGGAAGCCGCTTTATCATGCCCTTGTTGAGGTGGAGGATGGCGTTTGGGTTCCGGGGAAGGCAGCTCCTCATTTGGTGGGTTATTGTTTCTCTTTGTGATGGGTTGTCGTAAGCTGATGGATTTATGATGCTATATAGGGAGACCAAGGCGGAGGAGACGCGCCGTATGGTGACAAGGAAAATTATCGGTTTGAGCACAAGATTTTGTGAGTTGTAGCTTCTACTTTACGTTTGATTGAGCACCTTCTCATTATACCTTTTAGATGTTGGAGATAGCGTGACGTGTCGTTGACTGTACTATATGTCATCGCAACGTCCATGTTCGTGATTCCGCTTTGCACAGTGTTCTTATCTGAGGAAGGGGTGGTGCAGAATATGTACCCTCTCGACGTACGTTTACTTATCCCCTTTGGCCCCTGCTCTTCAATGCTATAATGAGTCAATTTGGCTCCTGACCGTTTCGTGCTAGTGCGTACCGTGTCGGAACGGGGACCGGCTAGCTGCTAGAAGCCCATCGTTCCCAAGAACCTCAACGCTGCCTCTACTTCTCAGTTCCGTTCCCCTTCAAGTAACACATACTCCGGCGTACAAACCTCCAACGTTAACCTCAGTAGTCACTTTTGACCACAGACCGTTCCAAACGGAGAGGACCGATGTGGTCTAGCATTGGCACCGGCGTCCAAACGTTCGATGTGTCTCCATGCTTCTTACTTCTGTCGTCTGTGGGATCCATGCAGCTTCTAGCTTCCCACTCCCCCGTGCTCCAACTTGTCACCTGCTTGGGGCAACGTTCGAATCCCACAGCAAATGTTCCACCCAACTCTGTTCTGTCTCTCCTTGCGGTAGAACATTCTTTCGAGCTTGGAAGACAGCCACCCCGCCGGCAGGCAAGCGAAGAAGTCTGTCCAACACGCTCCACAAATCCACGATCATGATCTGTGCGACTTTGCTTTATTTCCGACTTGTTTCAACCTTTTTCATGTTCCTTTTTCATGTTCCCAGGAAAACTTTCTCTCTGTCACAATGAACTCGAACACACAACATATACTCTATACACTCTGACGGCATGCATTCTCTCAATACTCTGGAAATTATAACCTCGACATGTTTCACCCCCTTATTCTTGTTTGTGTTCTATTCTGTATCAAGAACTGCTTCGCAAGTTTTGAGTTCAAGCTACTCCCCCACCTCGAGGATCAGGACCATTCACTCACTCCTTTCCTTTCCCTTCGCTGAAATCCCTTCCCACCGCCTCCACCTCCACCCGCCTCTCTCGCCTCCGGCAACTAAACCAACTTGCGCGCTGTTCTCCGATCACCCAGCGCCTCCACCAGAGTCTCCTTCTTCCACTATGTATAGGTATAGCCAGCCTAGAAAGCCTCGTCCAAGCGTCCCATCTCTTCTTCTTTGCCTCGGAGGAGAACCCATGTGCTCCAACCTCGCTTCGGTGGAATACCATTGACCCAAACGACCGACTCCATGTCTGCTCTCGGATACGGTCCTGGAACAACCGCCTACGTGTCTCCCTTTGATGCACTTGATGGCTAGAATCGTTTAATCGTTTAATTCAAATACCTACAATGTGCTACCTCGCTTTCTTGAATCTTACCCACATGGGCACAAGCAGCCAGGCTGCACCAATTTCGAAAAACAACACACCTTCGCGAACGCCTTTCCCCGTATCCCTCGGGTTTCCGCCGAAAACCGAAAACCATCAATGATATTCTGGCGACTTGTGTCCGTTTATAAGCTCTCCGCCTGTCTCTTCACTCGCTCAACTGCTCCCAAGCCTCGCCATGTACCTCCCTCTCGCAACCTCTCTCCTCCCCATCTTCCTCCTCCTCACCTCCTACACCACCCAAACCCTCGCCGCCAAAAACGCCAAACGCGGCCTCGCATTCGCCGATTTCTCCTCCCCAAACGACATCATCCGCGCCAACCAATCCGCCAGCGTCGTCTCTTGGCAATACGACTGGTCTTCCTCGCCCACCTCTTCCGCCGTAGCGAATTCCCACATCGAATACGTCCCGATGCAATGGGGGTCCAGCGGGATCGCTAATCTCGCAGGGTTGGTTAGGGCGAGTGGGGCGAAGACTGTGTTGGTATGTCATCATTGTCATTGTCAACACCACACCCTCTTCCTCTTCAGTCTTCCTCGTCCCTCGTCTTCTCCAGTTTCAACGTGCTCTCAAACTGACCATGCGCACGTTCATATTCTAGGGCTTCAACGAACCCGACTTCAGCACCCAATCAAACCTCTCCCCATCCCAAGCCGCCCAACTCTGGAAACAATACATCCAACCCCTCAAATCCTCCCTCAACGTCAAACTCGTCTCCCCCGGCGTAAGCAGCGCACCAGCAGGCATCCCATGGCTCCAAAGTTTTATCTCCGCGTGCTCGGGGTGCACCATCGATGCTATCGCGGTGCATTGGTATGGGAGTGGTTCGCAATGGTTCATCCAATACCTCAATACCGTCCATTCTACGTTCCCGTCCGCTAAGATCTGGGTGACCGAGTTCGCGGAGACTTCGACAGATGTGAACGGTACGTACCGATTCCCTTCCCTTCGCATCGCTTGGATTCATATCTTAGTTTAATTCCTCGTTATTCAGCTGTTTCTAACTTCATGAAAGACGCCATTGCGTTTCTCGACTCGACGTCTTGGATTGAGAGGTATTCATGGTTTGCTTACATGGTACGCACCTTCCCCTTGTGTCACTCCGTTGCTCATCAATGCATCGTCACCCATGTTGAATAGCGTCCACAAAGCGGTGTCGCCTACAGTAAGCATCATCTTTCCGCCACCACATAAAGCGAGACCTCGGTGACTTACCTACCCGCCATGTGACAGACCTACTCGACGGTTCGGGGAATTTAAACAGCATCGGGAAGACATATGTTACACCTTAGGAAGCAGCGGTACTTTGGAAAATCCTCTAGACCTATTTGTATGAAGGAAACTTGGATGGATACGTATGTAGTAGACACTCTATACAAGTGCATGACATAGCCCTGGACGTGCACCTCCTCCACGTTCCTCCCTCCCCAATCACGGTATCATAACCCGTCTTTAGCTTGAGTACGCGTCAAGGGGTCTTCGTGACATCCGTGTGGTACAAGTACTCAGTACCACCCCTCGCCTCTACGACCGCTTGAGCTCATGAAACACGACCTTTTATGAGTAAACCATGCATGAGTCTGAGAAATAGTTGTCGAGTCTGTCGAGTCTATCGACCGCTCCACTTCACCTCACCTCGCCTAGCGACAGCAACACTCTCCACTGACAGAAAAAATAGAAGAACAGCAGAATCATCACCACAAATCCTACAGCCACCCAACCCAACCCAGCTGGTTTCGCCACAGTCTGAGTCCCATCACGGTATACGTGATTTTCAATACGACAAACCTGACTTTCGAGGTGCTTTTCTTCATTGACGAGGAGCGTTTCGCGCGAGGCTAGTGCGTCAAGAATTGTTTGAAAGGGAGCATGAGCGTGAGGGAGAGCAAGAAAGTCGTAGTAGCCCATCTGGTGTGTTTCGGGTGTTATTTACCGTAGTCCAAGTGTCCTCGCGGCGTCGACGCAGGTGTGTCCAACTTCACACTGACTTGGAGACAGCCTGTGAGTCGCACCACCACCAGACTCTGAATCAGACTCTGAATCAGACTGAGACAAAACAACGCGTCGGGAAATACAAGTCATCCGTAGCCTGGCAGCTGAGGAATTCCTCAAATACAATCAAAAAAGGGAAATTCAACATTCAAATTCATAGAACATGGTGTACATGCAGGTAGAGTAGCTTACCACGGTCAAGGCTGATGGGAGTACGACAAGCTGGGCAGCATACCATATTTATGGCAACACAGTAGTATCCACGAATTCCATCAACTCTGTCGAGAACGGCAGCAGATCATAGTTTCCTTTGTGCGGCACCTCTGCTCCGCCGTACGACACTCGACAATGGTTCGGCCAGAGGTGGGGTGCGACTTTACATGGGTGAACACCGCCTTTGAAGTCCAGCTCCGAGGCGATGTAGACGGGTTGGCCTTCTGGGTCCACGCAAGGTGGGTTGTGGAGGATGTTTGGAGCGGGGATGTTGTCGTCTGTGGTAAGAGGTGGACGCGTCCCAGCGTCTGTATCATCACGATACATGTGGCATAGAATTGCATCCAGCTCGCGCGTACCCAAGGGATTCTCTCCCGTTGGCTGCTCATTCCAGAAGATCTGTCCTTCTTCAATCTCGTCCCACGACCCATCAGGTCTCTGGACCGTAAGCTTGCCCCCGCCAGCAACAGCATCAGCTGGAGTTCCAGAATTAGATTCACCAAACGCGTGTACGGGTTTCGCTGATTCCATCGCGCGTCCGTAGAACACATCTTGAAGATCCGTCGAAACGAGGGTGTCGGGGTACCATTCCACTGGGGAGTCCTCGGTTCGTCGAGCCTCCATTTTGATGTATCGTGCCTCCAACCCAGATACCACACGGGAACACCCTCACGGAAGGCATCCGTGTAGAGAAACAGTCAAACAGAGGGGAAAACCAAGGTGACGGCGGAATCGGGGGGGGGGGGGGGCGCCCCCCCCNNCCCCGCCCACCAAGGAATATCTTCCGTCAGAAGTCTTCAGCCTCAAGGTTGATCCCTCTACAATTGAACTCCTGGCCATAAGCCTAAGACTGAATCGCTAAGATCCGGGGCTCGGAGACGGGGATATAGTCCCGGTAGCGGTTAATCGCGAACAAGGGCTCGTCCACGGTACGTGTCGTCAGAAGGAGCGGAGGGGGCGACAGCAGTGGCGGGTCCCGGTCAGGTTTCAATGTTTCATCGGCGTGGACTCTTCCACCCCAGCCTCATGCCAATCAGACTGACCATCTCCACATTGACCGTGAACCGCACAGAACGTCCGCCGTGTATAGCGTAGTCCGAACATGCACTCAATTTGAGAGGTTGGGTGCTGGGTCGACTGTGATGTAGATGATGAAGGTAGTTTGGCAATGGCGCTGGCATTCTCAGATAGGCCAGAAAGATTGGAGGGAGTACGACACACGAAAGGAGGACCTTGAATCAAAACGCTGACACCTGGTAGAGCTAACCAGCCAAAAAAGTGTGTTAGCTGGACGCGGTCGGAGCATGGCTAGTTCAAGGGGGATCGGTCTTACTCAAGTGAAATGCCCGTTACGTGAGAAATCTATACCAGAGCACTGTTACTTTTCTGTGAAATTCGAGGGGGGGGGGGAATCGAGCCTACTGGCTGGTAAGACGCAGTGGAAAGTCTGGTGGACTGGGGAGATGGGGCAGGAGGGAGAGGCAGAGAAACTCTGAAACAGGAGACCCACTGGGAGTGGTTGGCAGAGTTCGCTGACGCCAACTCTTTGCCAACTCTTGTATCTGGACGTATGTTCTGACGGGGCATGACACTGATCAAGGACGGGATGGATCACAGTGCACAAGCGCTTGTCAGAGTAGTCAGGCACATCTATGTACGCCTAAATGTACTCGATGTTGGTAAAGAGGGCGTCTTGGTATCACATTGCTCCTGCGTGTACATACATCTTATTGAAGGGACGGAATTACAAAGGAGTGAATAGGCCATATGTAGAAAAAAAACTGTTGGCTGTTCTTGGGCTGCTCTGAGGAAACTATTGTCAGCTACATATAGAGAATGAGAGTCGTCAGGAAAGAAAACAAAAGACCAACCTAAGCCACATGGGTAGGAGATTCTTCCTCAAAATATAAGTTGGCGCCAGGGTACTCAGCCTTGACAAGCTCCCACACCCATTCAAAGAGGGTTCCATAGGTGATATCGGCTGGACCAGTTCTTGAACTTTTGGTACCACCTGTGAGAAGGGCCACGAATTTGCCCTCAGTGGAGACAATAAGTGATCCCGAATCACCCACTGCGGAGAAGGTGCCCTTGTTCCGCTCATATGAAAGGATGGGGACCTCAAGTGACTCCTGGGTTACATCGGCAGAGAAGTACTGCCTGGCGAACGACTTGAATCTTGTGAGAGTCCCAATGGTGGTGTTGGTGGCAAGGCCACGCTTGATGACATAGTGTACAAGATGATCCTGGTGATCCCGTTTCTCCAGGCTCTCCAAGGTCTCAAGGTTGTTGATTTCGTCCGAGGTCACCATTCCTCGGAGAATAAGGAGACCATGGTCGGGGTATGTCCATTCATAGCGTTTGATGTTCCGATGCCATACTAATGAATTGAACTTCACCTGGGACATCTCAGGGCCTGCGCGGGAGAGGATATGTGCATGTGTGTGAGGGAAGATGTATATTGACAATCAGCTATAAAAGCAACGCACCAAGGCTTAGGACATTCCCTTTCATGTATTTGAACTTCTCCTTATAGAGCTCGATTACGCACAGATCCCGTGTATATCCGTGGGGAGCGACATTGCCTTCAATTGAGGGTGCCCAGCGGACAAACCCAATAACCCGATCGCTGGGATTACTCCAATTTTTCTTGAGGTCAACATAGAACTTTTTGAAATCCTCAACCTTTTCTTGTGCTCTAGCCAAGTCGGTGCGGTACCCATCCAACAACTTCTTTGACTCGGCAACATTGATCCCTGTGCTTATGCGCCTCTCGTGCGTTCTGATTGAGTTCTCATAGCTCTTGACTACTGCATTGAATGTGGCAATGTGGGACTGGATCGAAGCCAGGTAGGTCTCGAACGTGGGGTTGCTCATGATCATGACCTCTTTCTTGGGAGCGGAACCTAAACATCCACGAAACAAGATCAATTCTTGAACTCTCAAAGCCATACATTAGAAACACACCGTGGTAGCGATATTCCTTATTACCGTCAGCGATTGCGATAGCGTTGTGACGAACAGTGATAGCGTAGAGCTTGTCGCCTACATGGAAATAGGGGCCTAGTGTACCTTCAACAGTGGTCTGGAGACCGGCAATAGGAAGACTCAGTGCGACGGAGACATTGTCGATAATGTCTTTGAGTGGGTGACCGGACTCCATGGGGGAGTAGAGGACTGGACCGGGAGAAGACGTCCGCGTATAGACTGATTCGCGGTATGCAACATCAATATTTTGAACGCGAAAGGACTCGAGTAAGGCGAGAATGTCTTTGGCGGAGTCGTGGGCAACGGCACCCACGAGTGTATCTGGTAGGACCCCGATCCAGATAGTGGGGTTGGTGTAGTGACGAGTCCCATTCTCGATGGGTTGGGCAGGTGGGAAATCGTCGTAGGATTCGTAGCTCACGCTCAACTCCTGATTCCCGCCCTCCATGTCCCCATCATCATCATCCTCAGTCTCTCGTAGAGCACCATGAACAAGCCACGTGAACCGAACAAAGTCGACCGACGTAGTCTTGATCTTTCTCTCATTTAATAGTAGCACGACCTGAGAATGACGAAAGTGAGCAAAAAAAAACCCATCAAATCACGATGCATGGGAACGTGTGTATCCACCTTGTCTCGAATCGCATCCCACGTCGTAACTTGACCAAAATTATAGCTATCTGGAACGGGGACGACCCTCATAAGACGGGTGTAAGCCTCAGGGCCATAGGGTTCCCTGAAGACATCATCAGAGCTCCTATAGATGAGCTTGGGTCCGCGTCCATGGGAACCCACGCCCGCATAGTAGCGATGTGCTTCGATCTCAGGAACATCGTGTGGGCTGTTGGCTTCGGCAGTAGTAGTGGCACTCGAGAGACTGGCGCCACCAGCGGACCATGCGCTTTCATTACTGTCCTGGGATGAAGACGTGGACATTGTGACTGCTGCTTTTTGGCATTCAAGGTCAAACTCGGGAGTCCAAACGTAGTCCTCGAGGCGAATGGACTCGACGATGGGGTCGACATCATCTTCATTGATGGGAGCAGGCATGGGTGACGTGTAGTGTTGAAGCTGAAGCTGACAGGCCGAGGCCTTGAGGGCTGGCGCTGTATGAATTGTGGGCGGAGCTCGATTCGGTGTTTGACTACGGGTGGCGCTAGCATCGTAGCAGGAAGTATATTCGCTGACGCCCAAAGCGCCGCTATGGGTGGTGCAATGCCTGTGATTGGTAGCGTCATTGGTGGCGGAATCGTATACTCTACAGTGCTACCACTGGTGTAAAGAAATGTTTTTCTAATTGAACTACATTGCAAGTCCGAGACCTCACTTGTGCACTGATTGATAACTTCATCACATACCATTGAGTACTGTCTCTAGCCGTTTCTCAAGGTCCTCTTTTACCTAATACATACCGCCCCACGTAAGCGTCAAGAGAACGGGAGTAACATCGTCTAGACCCAAGTACAACTGGTTTAGCTGAAATTGACGCTACGATATGGTGTGAACAAGAAACGATGCGGGTGAATGTATATGTAATACACGGAAAATATGAGGAGAAATTTGGAGAAATATAACATGTATAATTATCCAACACACGTGCGCCAGTACTTTGAACAATAAAAGTACAATTACTGAGTTGAGCTATGTTTGAAATCGTAAGGTCGTTGTTGACTGGGTACCCAGTCAAAAACCAAACATATCCACCCCAACCCCTCAACACGACACATCCTCGATAAGTATTACCGTATCTATAGGTACCTCGCAATGACTGTGGACAATCCATCGTCCGAAATCGAGCCACTTCCCAGAGGTATATGTAACGCGTAGCATAGGACCGAGTCCTAGCTTTCAAACTGGTCTTGCTCTCTATCCCGTAAACTTGGCTATCACTTAGACGCAGGAAAAGCTAGAGAAGGTCGCTCAAGAGTTGGCGACGATTCAATGTCTACTTTGACAGTGACTAAGCTCGAAATGACATGGATTTGATGCCTTCCTATGTTTTAGACACCTTGCGCAGTAACGCACACAAACTGTACAGCTTTGTCAGCTGCATTTCGAGTGTCGGAATGGCAGTGAAAAGTTTCTCGCGCAGAGATATACTTTGGAGGGCCTTTTGAGCTGCAAGAGGCATTGAAATGCTCATAACTCACACTATCGAGTGGGATACTCCCCCGAAACCGGGATTGTTGTTGCCTAGTAGGAGCTCATTTCCACGGCCCAAAAGAGGTAAACCCCAATGGTAACCAGCCTGCCTGTGAGGGAAATCTTTTTAACCTGCCGAGGTTGGAGCACATGGGCTCTCCTCCGAGGCAAAGAAGATGAACATGTGACGCTTGAAGGAGGCTTTCTAGGCTGGCCATATGTACCTATACATAGTGGAAGGAAGACTCTGGTGGGAACGCTGGGTGATCGCGCAGGTTGATTCAATTGCCGTGGGGAGAGGGGCGAGAGGGGTGGGTGGAGGTGGAGATGGGTGGAAAGGAGTGAGAGGATGGGCATCTGAGCCTCGAGGCGGGGAGTAGCTCGAACGCAAAACTCGCGAAGATTGATCCAGAATAGAACGACAGGATAATTAGAGCAAGGGCCAGGGGTCATAAAGTTACACAGCATGTCGAGCCAGTCATGGTTAAAATTTCCAGAGTATTGAGAGAATGCATGCTGTCAGTGTTCATAGAGTATATGTTGTGTGTTCGAGTTCATTGTGACAGAGAGAAAGTTTTCCTGGGAACATGAAAAAGGAACATGAAAAAGGTTGAAACAAGTTGGAAATAAAGCAAAGTCGCACAGATCATGATCGTGGATTTGTGGAGCGTGTTGGACAGACTTCTTCGCTTGCCTGCCGGCGGGGTGGCTGTCTTCCAAGCTCGAAAGAATGTTCTGCCGCAAGGAGAGTCAGAACAGAGTTATTTGCTGTGGGATTCGAATGTTGCCCCAAGCAGGTGACAAGTTTCCAGGAGCATGGGGGAGTGGGAAGCTAGAAGCTACATGGGTCACAGACAACAGAAGTAAGAAGCATGGAGACACATCGAACGTTTGGACGCCGGTGCCAATGCTAGGCCACATCGGTCCTCTCCGTTTAGAGCGGTCTGTGATCAAAAGTGACTACTGAGGTTAACGTTGGAGGTTTGTACGCCGCAGTATGTGTTACTTGAAGGAGAACGGAACTGAGAAGTAGAGGCACCGTTGAGATTCTTGGGAACGATGGGCTTCTAGCAGCTAGCCGGTCCCCGTTCCGACACGGTACGCAGTGCGCACTAGCACGAAACAGTCAGGAGCCAAATTGACTCATTATAGCATTGAAAAGCAGGCGGGGCCAAAGGGGATAAGTAAACGTACGTCGAGAGGGTACATATTCTGCACCACCCCTTCCTCAGATAAGAACACTGTGCAAAGCGGAATCACGAACACGGACGTTGCGATGACATAGAGTACAGTCAACGACACGTCACGCTATCTCCAACATCTAAAAGGTATAATGAGAAGGTGCTCAATCAAACGTAAAGTAGAAGCTACAACTCACAAAATCTTGTGCTCAAACCGATAATTTTCCTTGTCGCCATACGGCGCATCTCCTCCGCCTTGGTCTCCCTACATAGCATCATAAATCCATCAGCTTACGACGACCCATCACAAAGAAAGAAAGAAAATAACCCACCAAATGAGGAGCTGCCTTCCCCGGAACCCAAACGCCATCCTCCACTTCAACAAGGGCATGGTAAAGTGGCTTCCCATCTTCATACCCACCCAAAACGACGCGTCGACCATCAGGTATCTTCCCCCCAGTAGTATCCACGAATTCCATCAACTCTGTCGAGAACGGCAGCAGATCGTAGCTTCCTTTGTGCGGCACCTCTGCTCCGCCGTACGAAACTCTACAATGGTTCGGCCAGAGGTGGGGTGCGACTTTACATGGGTGAACACCACCTTTGAAGTCCAGCGCCGAGGCGATGTAGACGGGTTGACCTTCTGGATCTACGCAAGGTGGGTTGTGAAGGATGTTTGGAGCGGGGAATGCTCACTGACGGTCGTTGCCAGTGGTTGAGTAAATCCACGAGGCCATGATGAGTGTTTTGATCTGAAGCGCTTCAGAGCGCGCTCCCCGTGAATGGAACAAACACACGCAGTCGGACGGTGAACGCAGCTCCACCAACACCCAGAACGGTAGATCCTAGATTCCAGAGTACGAGGGTTCAGGTCCAAAATACAAAATTGACGCTACCATCATCACCATCATCCATCATCATCACCTCTGAAACTCTAGTAACTCTCCGAGAGATACAAGTAACACACGCCGTTGTAGAAGCCGATGTACAAGCGGACTTCTTTCAGGTTGGTGGGATGGAAGAATGTTAGTAGGCGTTTTAGGTATGCAAGGCTGAGTTTGTTGGTTATAGAGGTGGGTAGAGATGCGGGTATGGTGGGTGTGGGTGGGGGCGGATGACGAGCTTGGACAACGAATGATTTGAAGAACGTGAATGTCGATCCAGATGCGGAGAGATAGAGCGAGAGTAAGGGTGGGATGAAGTAAATGATCCATACAATGATGAAGGTCGTACTGTTGGTATTGATTGGCGTATTAGGATTTATGTGAGATTTGTTTGAAGATATGGTGCGGAACTTACAATCCAAGAAGAATAAGCGTCAACGCGAAGACCGAACCAAACTCCGCAGACGGTTCTTTTTCAGGCGAGCGGCGTTCAATTCTGCGTTTGAGGTATTTCTGTGTCCGTTGGAGGATGGTTAGTTCGTTGTTGAGGAGGGTTTCTTGGGCGTTGAGATGCGCAAGCAGGCGATCGATGTCGAAGTCTGTGTCGAAGTTGGACTTGGACTTGGACTTGGACTTGGAGCGACAGTTATTAGAGCTCCTATTATAGGAGAGGATCAGCTCATGGGCTGAAGGAGTTGATGTTCGAAACGGAGGGATATGCTGTGGTGTGTGTACGCGCCGCGTAGCATGAGGAGAGCGTGTGCCGTGGCGGTCTATCGTTACCACATCATCGTATCACCGTCAACAACGTCCACGAAAGACGAAAACCCCAATCGAACAAGCTCACCAGTGATCCCTGCCTCCACCAACCCAGGACACATAACACAAGGTAACACTTTGAACTCCCTCCTCAGACTTCTTCCATGTTCGTATCCACCTAGAATACCCCGCCGCCGTTCGTTGGCACACCAGCAGTCGGCGCAGTAGACGTGACCTTCATGTCCAAACGTTCAAACGTTCACGTATCATTAGAGCGTATATGTAGTTTCATATCATCCAGCGTGAAGTCGGCGTTGGCATGAAGAATTTGAAATGGACTCCCAGTCAGTTGCACCAGAAAATCGGGTTATGGAGACGATATGTACCACAGGGTATGGAGGTTGGCTTGATTGGTGGGCCGTAGCAGAGACCGCAGAGGATAGAGTCCATGAAGAGCTTTGGTTTTCGACGTCGACGGATGATCGATGATCACTTGAGGACAGTTGACGTTTATAACATTACAGTAACATGGTTGGACAGAAGTTGGGATGAGCGCTAGCATTTCTTCAGCTCGACCGAGATCACCGAGATGTGTCTCACGCGCACTCGTTTATGCGTTTACGCAAACGATGACTTGGACTGGGATGACCGTTCTCTTTTACTTACTGAAGTTTTACTCAAAGAAAACCAAGATGACTTCGACGTGGCACCACGCCTACCTCTACCCTTCGATTACGACTTACTTTACATAAAGCTCAGAGCTTAAAGCTATGAGGCTTTGAGGCTTTTCGGATCCCCCACCTAGGTACTACTACTCAACTTTTTTCTGTCCACCCACCCGGCTTTTCCTCGCTGCTCTGTGCTCGGAGGTTAACATCATACATGAAGCATCCTACGACTTCCATGGACCCAATGCTTATGGGCAAGGCAGGCTCTGTGCAAGGAGTGTCTCTTGCCAATGCTGGCAACGAGGTTCAAGTTGACCTTGGGGGACGGATTGATCAAGGTGAATTCTATTCAATTTTATGTCATCTACTTTATGATGTTGATGATTGGCGTTATCCTCCTTGCTGACTATCTTCCACCAGTTGGTCAGATAGTTGTGACGTGCATCCCGAGTAGTCTCGCTATGGTGACAGCCGTTCTTACTGTACGAGATGAGATGAAGAGGGATGAAGACGAGCTGAGGGCTTGTGCCGCGCGGGAGAAGGAAGAGAGTGAGTTGTATCGGCGGGAGAGAGCGAGGGAGAGGGAGGCGGAGAGAGAGGAGAGGCGAAGGGAGAGGGAGGCGGAGAGAGAGGAGAGGAGAAAGGAGAGGGAGGAAGAGAGGGCCGAGAGGGATGAAGAGAGGAAGGAGAGGCAGAGGGAGAGGGAGGCAGCTCGACTCGAGAGGGAGGAAGACAGGAAGGAGGCGAAAGCCGCTGCTGAGGAGCGCAGGAATGATCACAAAGAAATCATGTCACGTCTTGAAAAACTGGGTATGTGCTACCGAGCCATATCCCCCATATCAACTCATTCTAATTGTCCTCTAGATGACAACTATGCCGAAATATCCAAATCCCTGCAAGCAACCACCGAGTTGGCTCAACAGACCAACAAGTCGCTTGAGATGTTGGTTGCTCAGAACGCACAGTTGTTTGCGGCGTGGAAACGCTTGACGCAACCATAGCTTGGATCTTTTTTCTCTACTCTTCACTCTCTACTCGTCGGTACTTCAGTGTTCGGTTGTTCAGTAGCACTCGGTTGTTTGTGTGCTTTTACATGCAGAATTATGATGGACGTTTCAGAAGCAACGTATGAGTATGAGAACAAAGGCGGGGGGTCTTCGTGGAAGGTGTCCGCCATGGACACCGTGACGGAAGGAGTATACTTGTATGGGTGAAGATAGGACGGTGTTTTGGTTTCACGTTTTATGTCGCGCGAGGATTGACAGATAATTCTCGACCAGAAGGAAATGAACGCGAACAGCGAGTGGTGTTCGACTTGTGTGACCGTATTTTATTGCATCTACGTCCGTTATACTTATGCATGTTAATTCCATACGAACAGACCAAATACCCCTTCTACTTCTACGGTGTAACATAGCTCTTGCCGATACGGTTCAAATTTCCCGAACCGTCGAGTAAATCTACCACGAGAAGATAAAGTATGAGATGAAAGGTCTATGAGGGGAAGGGGAATATTTGGTGCTTACTCCATGCGACGCCGCTTTGTGGACGCTACGCAACATGAAACCAAAAGAACGTCGGTTAATGAATACAGGGATACAGTGGAGGTGGAGGGGGGGAGACACACCATATAAGCAAACCACGCATACCTCTCGATCCACGACGTCGAGTCGAGGAATGGGAGGGCGTCTTTCATGAACGTAGCAACCACTAAGTCCCAATCACACAAACCAAGTCACAAACCCATCCAAATGAAGGATCAAAACGTGACACTCACCACCCACATCCGTCGACGTCTCCGCAAACTCCGTAACCCAAACCTTCTTCCCCGGAAACGTCGAATGCACCCTATCAAGATACTCCACAAACCACTTCGCCCCACTCCCATACCAATGCACCGCAATCGCATCAATGGTACACCCCGTACACGCGGCGATGAAGTTCTGCAACCACGGGATACCACTCTCCGCACTACTTATCGCAGGAGAAACGAGTTTGACGCTGAGGGAGGATTTAAGCGGTTGGATGTATTGTTTCCAGAGTGCGGCGGCGGCGCCTGGGGAGAGGTTTGATTGTTCAGCAAAGTCGGGTTCGTTGAAGCCCTAGAGTTGCATCAAATGAACGCGCGTACAGGTAACAGTCAGCCTCGAGATCACATTGAATTGAATCGAAAGAGGACGACTCGGAAGGTGTGACATTACTTAAATAAATAAAATATGCACATACCAACACGATCTTGGCCCCCCTAGCCCTAACCAACCCCTCCAAACCATCAATCCCTCTCGTCCCCCACTGCATCGGGACATACTCAATATGAGAACCCGCTACAGCAGACGAGGTAGGCGAGGAAGACCAATCGTAGTGCCATGAGATGACGCTGGTGGATTGGTTGGCGTGGAGGATGTCGTTTGGGGAGGAGAAAGCTGCGAATGCGAGTCCGCGTTTCAAGTTAGTGTTTTTGGCGAGTGCGGTGGGGGTGAGGGTGAGTGTTGAGAGAAGTAGAAAAACAGGGAGAAGGGGGAGGTACATTGTGTTGAGGGAGTGGTTGAACGAGTAGAGTCTCAGAATACATAAGTACCCAGTGCGAGCAAGACTCAGAAGTTCGAAGGCGTAGAAGTTCGTAGAACTCACGGTGTGTATCAGCCGAGTAGTTTGTAGTGCGTGCAGCAGTAGCAGTAGCGAACAAGGTTGAGCTTTGAGGTTAACTCTGAGTCTAACCACTGTTCGAATTCGATTCACTGCGCGTGTCAATAAAAATGCAGACAGTAAGTTCTTGGATTCCGGAATGCACTCATGTTACATGGTGGCCATCTGAGGCGACGACGGAGCTTGGATGTATGGACGAAGCAGTAAGTAAGTAGCACGGAGTTTCAAATGGGTGACTTCGCCACGGCTCAAAGTTGGCTCAAAGTTCACGGTCATGGACTCTATCGTCTGCGGTCTCTGCTACGGCCCCCCATTCTCATCATGAAAGCACACAAACGAGTGCTACTGAACAACTGAAACTTCTGAACACTAAGGAGTAGAGCGAAGAGTAGAGTGAAGAGTAGAGTGAAGAGTAAAGAAAAAACGATCCAAGCTACAGCTGCGTCGCGAGTTTCCACGCCTCAAACAACTGCACGGTCTGAGCAAGCGACTCGCTGGCCTGTTGAGCCAACTCGGTCGTTTCCCGGGGGGCCTTGCGCCTCTCGGCAAAGTCGGCATCTAGAGTACAATCAGAATGTGTTGATATAAGGAATGCAATGCGAAGAGAGTGGGGGTAGCACGTACCCAGTTTGTCAAGATGTAACATGATTTCTCTGTGCAGATTCTTGCGCTCCTCATCGGCGGCCTCCCTCTTCGCTTCCTCCTTCTTGAGTCGAGCTTCCTCCATTTTCCTCCGGGCGTCCTCCTCAACCCTCTCCCTCTCCTTCCGGGCGTCCTCCATCTCCCTCAGGACCACCTCCCTCGCCTGCCTCTCTGCCTCCCTCTGCTTCCTCTCTGCCTCCCTCTGCCTCCTCTCTGCTTCCTCTCTGCCTCCTTCTCGGCCCTCTCTTTTTCCTTCTCAGCCTCCCTCTCCTTCCTCTCTTCCTCCCACTGCTCCCTCTCTTCTTCCAGTATCCTCAGGACCACCTCCACTTCACTCCGTCTCTCCTCTCTCTCCTCCTCTCTCACCCTCGCTATCTCCCTCGCTATCTCCTCATTCTCCCTCGTTCTCTCCCGCCAATACAACTCCCTCTCCGCCCTCTCCCGCGCAGCCCAAACCCTCAGCTCCTCTTCATCACTCTTTATCCTCCTCTCCATCTCATCTTGCACATTAAGAATGGCTGTCGCCATACTAATAGCGAAATTACTCGGGATGGACGTCACAACCATCCGACAAACTGGAGGAAATCAGGATGGTAAGCTCAAGGAAATGCCATAAAACCGAAGAATATTGAGTATTCACCTCTCTCAATCCGTGCCCCGAGTTCATCTCGACCCTCATTGCCAGCATTGGCAGGTTGCGAGGGCTGACGCACAGGCATAGACGCCATTCTACTTGGCCAGAGCTAGACGAAGAAGTGATTTGTCGAAATGGAATTGGGGAAAGCCGGGTGGGTGGAAACAGAAAAAAAGGACACCCTAGGCGGGGGATCCGAAAAGCCTCAACGCTCTAAGCTTTGAGCTTTATGTATGCAAGTCGTAATCGAAGGGCCCGGGTAGGCGTGGCGTCAAAGTCATCTTGGTTCTTTGAGTAACAGAGAACGGTCATCCCAGTCATCGTTTGCGTAAAGAGTAACCGAGTGCGCGTGAGACACATCTCGGTGATCTCGGGCAATTCGGGTTCGTTCAAGGTTCGTCGTATACTCAACTTGTACTGTAACTCAACACTTCAATAAGCTCGACATGGACTCTATACTCTGCTTCTTCTGCTCCAGCCCTCCAATCAAACCAGCGTCCATACCCTGTGGTATGTACCGTTACACATTCTTCCTCTTCCGTAACCCAATAATACATACGTGATAAGTACAACCGAGTCCAACTGAAACTCCCTATCCATATCTCTAGGTCACATCTTCTGCGTTAATTGCTGGTGCTGGTATGTCTACGAGCAAAGCCGTCGTGCTAACCGAAATCATCACGGGCACGGACGGAGTAAACGCGTCAATAACTGTCCTATCTGTCGTTGTCCGATAGAGATTGAGATCATTGACTTGGAAACTGGCGGTAAGGTCGTTTTTGCTTGTTTGCTCAGTACTCAGTACTCACTATGATACTCATATACTCTACTTACTCTACTATCTATCACTTCACTTCACTTCACTTACTCTAGACATCCTAGAAGGACGCCAATCACACCCCCTCCACGCTCATGCCATACGACGCGTGCATCTGACTCTGACGCCCGCGTCAAACCACTCTCCAGCAGCTCAATCTCAATCTCAATCTCAATATCACTCCTTCCTCTCCGAGTCCAACCCAACCACCGACATCAACACCAACATCCTCATTTCCCATCTCACCACCCAAGAAACCCTCCTCACTACCGAACTCACCCACTTAGAGATGTCAGAAACACATTTCCATCGTCGCATCTTCGGACGTAAACCAGGACCTATCGAGGCAAACCCCGGATTATGTGAAATTCTCAGTGCCACCTTGAGTCTGATGATGTTCCTTGCCGGGATGTGAGTCCAAACAATTTGACGTTTTCCACCCCGTACATCTAAGTACTCATATCGTTCACCAAACCTTCTTCCCTGTGTCCTCGACACGCACAATTAGCGCGTGCATTTATATCCTAGAAACCTTGCATGCAAGGTCCCTAGGTCCCTAGCATAAAACATACTCAACTCGGAAAATTCAATAGAAACGCTCGAAATTTGAATCCCCAAATTCAAGCTTGCGAAGCTCAATCTACCTGGTACCGGCGAAACCGAATCTCAACTGCCCCCATACAGTACTTCAGTGACCATGATACGAACATCTCGTGGGTTTCCTCGTCCTCCACGACCTATTCGGTTTGTACCTCTCCGCATCCTGATGGACCACTCAGATGGTACTCATCTTCCACGCCTCAATATTCAATCATCGCACACCTGCCATCCTCGTCACCTACCTCTACCTCTACCTCTACCTAGAGGAGTAAAGCTACGTGAAGCTGCAGCGGCACAGCGTAGTGGAGCTCTAGGGGTTCGGAATGTTCATAAACTTACACGGGGGGGGGAGGGGGGGGGGGGAGGGGGGGG
>BEWF01000675.1:0-12377 GCA_002583695.1 Pleurotus salmoneostramineus | reverse complement strand
TTGTGAACGGAAGCGTTTTCTGAGAGGATGAGAAGAGCAAGAGCAGGTCAATATTAAAGACGGAGGCTGACACGGGGAATGGTTCACGCACCATTGGTACAGAAATCAAGCGAGCCTGAGAGTCATAACCGTGAGCTATGCGTAGGTAGCATCGTTTGGATCGTAGACGGTATCTATCGGAGGGGAGATTGTCTAAAAGAAAGAAAAACGAAAAAGGTCGGTAGAACGGCTGAGAGCGGGATTACAGTGCACGCACCAGACAGCCGTGTCCAGCTTGAAGTGAGAGAGCATTCGAGTATGTTGGAGGAATGGGCCTGGGTGACTTCGTTGCGATTTTTGAGCAAGAATCGTCGGATCGACGCGTCACTACTCTACATTTGGAAATTGGATATCGATTCCCGCGGTCAAGAGGAACTTCTCACGATCAGTAAGTAGAGTTTTCCACAGTCAATGTAATATTTACACAGTCAATACGAAGATCAGGCACTTACTTACATGACGTCAATGACGTCACTAAATGAAGCTGAGAAGCTGATGCCATCAGTGGCGATGTGATGGCACTTAGATTAGGCGCCCACAAAATGCAGGCGTAAGAAACGCAAAAGAAACGGGCCTTCATTTCATTTCGGACCCGTAACTGGCGACCGTCTGGCTAGTCAACGAGTCAACTTATAGCTAGCTGCTATGGTTATATGAGCTCCTTTCTGCTTTTTTGTCATTCTACAGGTAGCGCTAGCTTTGAACCTTTCTCGTGACGCGCTACGCGCATCCCTCACTACCAGTACTCTGCTAGTACTATGTTTGCCCTAATTGCAAGCATTCTAGAGTATGACTGTAGCTTTTGATTTTCCACCTTTGACTCCTCTCACATATTACCTTCTCCATAAATTTCATCGTCTGAGTATAGGTACCCTAAGCATCGGAGTCAATCCAAAAATGGCTGATTTGCACAAACTTGTAGTCGCTGCAGCGCCGCGGCTCGCAGGCGGCCGTCCAAATATCCACAACACCACCATCACGTCGTCCTCCACCTTCAACAATAGGCCGAATTCCAATTGACTCTGATGCCAACGTTGACCCCACGAAGAGGCAAAATTCGTTGATATGGTCTCGAGCTATGCAACGCACGACCGCCAAGAAGCAGTGTCGTTCATCTCCGACACCGACCGACCGTTGGGAGGCGAGGTGCGTAGATAAGTAAGTAATCTACTACTTCAACCACTTACCAAGAAAGTTGACACAAAAGTGTTCGATCACCAAACAAGCTCAGCGCGCGCAAGCAAGGGCTCCTCCAAGTCCAGGACCGGTACAACGCAGTGTTCCAACGCTCCGTTATACCGTGTTCCTACTTTCTCGCTATTCTCCAAGCCAGTATACTGCATTGTGTTAAACACCGTGCTATACTGTCCTGCCAGACTGAATATTCAAATATTCAATTCTCAGTTGCCTGCGCCCCGAGCCCACCCGCCCGTCCAGCCCAAGTATCGCCATCGTAAGGCATTCATCTGAGCCGCTTATGAGCTTCCTTGCTTATACTTTTCTCAGATATCTAGCCGTCATGTATTTCACGAGGACTTTTACTACACGGTCCTCAATGCAGATAAGGAGCATTCCGCTCATCTTCGCGTTCCCCAAACGAAATCAGACTCTTCGAACCAGATCCCCTTGTCGTACAATCTCACAATCGGATGACCAATTTCTTTCCGTTCCTCGGCTTTGTTCCACTCCTCCGCTGTTTTAATGGAAACTTATTTAGCCGTCTCAATGCATCTCTCCGGATTTGGAAAACTCGCGAAGGAGACTATATCCTTCGCAGGGATATTCGTGAGTCTTGGCTTGCGTTGGAACATGCCTTGAAGTCCTTCAGCATACGCACCATTGAAGTTGCTTACTCCCCTCTCCCCAAAGACTTCTTGCATTACACATTCCCCCACCGGTACGGCTACTCATTTCCCCATGCCTCAGCCGAGGCTGCCAGAGAGGCTTGTAAACGCTCTCGAGACGCTTTTCTTCCCCTCATTGCCTTAGCGTCGTTCGCCTACATCTGAGCGATCTAAGGCAGGATACCGCGGACCTCGCCTCAACCGAATGGGTAGAAAAGTTATCAGTCTCCAAGGCTGCGCCTCTACAATATTTCATTGGTTCTGGTACCCCCACGATCACGATTAATCCCATCGCCACGACGTATATCGGTCGCATGTACCAGCATCTTGAACGCAGAAGTATTGAAGAGATAATCTTAGCCCTTACGAGGCGAGGATTTGCAGTGACCCTTGGCTTTGGAGCAAAGCTTTCTTATCCCACATGTTCGTCCACGTGGGCTTGGGTATCGTCCTCCCGACTACGAACCTAATAAATGGGATTATTATTCGTTCGTGCACTTACGTGGCTCCTTTCCCGAGTCTCCTTGGGGAGCTCTCCTACATGGTGGACTGGTTGGTCGGATGGCACGAGAAGTTGTGAACGTGGAAATCTTGTATGCTGCTCTCGTAGGCCCGGAGCCAGACTCAGCCTACTTTCAGCCACTTATGGACAGGGAGATTGACCTCCTATGCGGCACTTACGACCTTGACACTGGTATGTGTATCTATTCAATGTGGCTGTTATTCTGTATTCTTACGTTCCTTTTTCCATCCAGGTCGGGCATCTACCGACGGCGTTTACCAATACGCTCGTGTTTCCTGGTAGCCAAGTCCGTCGGTTTGGGAGAAATCCCCGCTGGGGAGCATTTGCTGGACCGCCGACGCAGAAGAGTGGCACACCCGTCGGCATGGAAAGCTGCTTTCTGGAAAGTTTCCCAGCAACTCTCTTCTCACAAATTTGAAACGGAGGGCGACCGCCGCCAACGCCACTCCCAGCCCTAGCGGTAATGGTACAGTGGAGCGGAGTCAGATTGGGTCAGGTTATTCGCCTATGTTTTTCGTTGTCTTTGTACACTTGTGCCACCATCACCCTCCCTCTTCACTGAAACCGCCTACGTATATCACTCCATCCACTTCGTCTACTTGTCCTTTCACGAACGGCCGTTTGTGTCGTCTACCTCCCTGTTCAGAACAGTCTGACAATGTGTCTTTGGCGTTCACTTGTCTTCCTCGAAGCCCTCAATGTCAATATATACATTGTATATACACGTCATCTTGAGTTTTGTGTGCTTCATCGCCCGATGTTTTAAAACAGCTGAGAAGGCCGCCCGCAGATTGTGGCGTTGCCAGGAGTGGGCACGTATTGCTTCCGCGAAGGCGTCACCTTTTGGCCCTCTTGCTGACCTAAATCTCTGGCTTCCATTTCATGGATTCTCTTTCAATTCTTCTCATTCAGGATGAGGCGCAAACGCTTCAAACAAACTTGGCTACTACGAGGCGGACCTCCCTTTGAAGTGTACGTCCTTTCTCATGTCCATAGTATGTACGCTGCCTTCCTCGTTCTTTATCCTTCATACTTCTCATACATAACTGTCAATGTCTAGATATTATGATCAGGGGCACAAAGGAAATCCCCCATGATGGTGCTTCATGTAAACCATCCTCCCAGCTCGCATCATCCGAACCACGGCAACTGGGAAGATCAGTCCCAGCCGCCACTGTGGTTCAACCGTCGCCATCCCAGACCGAACCACGGCGACTCCAAAGATCTATCCAACCTGCCACAATGCCCAAACAAAGACCATCCCGACCACTGCCACCCATCCATGCCGCGACGCCGCCTTTCCTAGATGAAGATCAGCGGCCATGAAAGGGGTTTGAGAGGAACTCACCAGGAAGTGCGTCCAAGTCACTTTGCGGCCTCGCCGCGGTTGTGTATGGTACCAAGGACAATCTCTGCGTTCAAATTACCGACAGGTTTTGAGACAAATTGGGCATATTTATTTGCCGGTCGTTCTCGTTCCGCCGTTTTCCTTCTTCTTATACCTGATCGATGTCGAGTCCGTTATCGCCGTCTTCGTCACTCGGACTCCATCCTCTCGGGAGGCGCTGCTTCTTTCCTCCTTCCTCGGACCTACTTCCACCGATCTTCGAGTCTCCAGCACCGGCGGGTCATGGCCCATGTACCTCCATGGCCCACTGATGTAAGCGACTATGTGTCTCTCTCTGTTGTAAGTTGGACATTCCTTCAAGAAGTGGAATACAGATTCTCTTTTGCGCGGGCAGTGAGGACACCGTGGATTATCCGCCCTTCCGATTCGATGTAGGTGGAGGGGGGGTGTCGTGTTCGGAGTTGCGTGACGATGCTGACCCTGTTCTTCCTCCAATCACCGACTTGTTTGATGTATTTCTCCTCCGTGAATTCCTCGTCCAGACGGTCCATGTTTGCCTTCCGCTTTGAGTTCGTCCAAGCAGGTGTCTGCAACGCTACCCTCGTCCATACGTTGTGGGGAAGTTTCCTGGTGAGCTGGTTATACACTCAAAAGTAGGGGAAACTTACGAGTAATGCCGTGGTAAGCCAGAGAACTGAAGTCTTCATCCTTTCGTACTCTGCGAGGTTCAGAGATTATATATCGTGCACGGAACACGGAGTTGGCATGCTTTTGGGCATGCAGGTGTGGTTTCAGGTACAGGATGATCTGTTTAACACTCTTGGCACGCTGATCAAAGGCATAAGAGGCTACAGAAGTGAGCCCGAGTTAGCCTCGCTGGTATTGTGCGGCGGGATCATTGATTGATCCATCGACGAGCGGCGTCAAGCTGGCGATCCTTGGCATAAATTCAAGGGTAAAGTGTCTGAAGGGGGAGGTCTAGGAGGAAATCATGTCAGCGGTTAGTCTAAACTATAGAAAAAGATAAAGGGGACTCACCTGTGTCAGGCGCGGGGTGACGACGATGACGAATGATCCATTAATTGAACCCCGGGATTAGAGCTTGCGCGATTCGGCCTTGAAAGCTTCAAGCTTCAGGGGGCTTTGTCGCCCTCACAATTTTGCACCCTTGGGAGGCTTAGCACCGTGCGTCGTCCAGGGCATCTGCGTTGCGTCGTTGACCATCATTGACATCCTCAGTATGGCAGACTGGAGGCGAGCAGCAAGCCCACCTCATTCTTGGCGATAAATAAAGTATTCTGGGACGGGATGTGCTTCGACGGCGTGTGGATTTCACAAGAGAAGAGGTACCTAATACTGCCTCTCAGTTGGGAGGTGTTCATTCAAATTCGAGCCAAAGGCAAATTGGGCAAGAACTCCAGCCCTTTGCCCATTTTAGCAGCCTCCACCCAACATCATGGCAACATGATCCGTGGGAAGACATTCAGCGCGGATTACAAGAACGCATAATCCGCTTGGACACGTACGGAGGAGCACAACCCTACCAACCTGACACGGCCGCTGAGAGACTATCCGGCAACACTAACGACAACGTACGAACATCCGTGTAACATCTTATCCACTGGGATATTCTATACTCATCGTCGCTTTCAGCAATCAACTCTGTTCTCGCCGAGCAATGCAAACGTCGACTTCAACACTCGCTTCGATCGCCTGGAAAGGCAGCTAGATCTACTTAATACAAAAGTACCCAATGGGCCCGAAGCCTTCCAAAGCACACAGTTCGATACATTGAGTGCGTGCTTCGACCGTTTGGAAAAGCGACTGGAGGATTTCATCAAGGTGTGTACCTTGAGCTCGTCGCGGGAATCGCTTATCTATCTCACTTATAATACCCGTCTCTATCAGGCCCATGGCTCGCCCAATGATAACCGACTTGTCGAGCTGAACGTGCGCTTTGACCGCTTGGAGCGACGCCTGGAGGAGTTGAGTCTCAATGTACGTCACGGTCAATTAATTTTTCACTACCAACTTTTCTAACCCGCCGACTGATAGGAAACTTCTCAAGCTTGTGGCTCCTGTTCGGGGCTTACCATCACTGTCAGGCACGCAGGGTCGCCTTGAGCAGGACTTGCCATGCTCGTATAGTGCGCCCGAGTCTACATACCCTATCTTGCTCCATGTATACTACTAGGCTTGAGTCCGTTTTACCAATTTAGTTGTCCGTCTTGCTTCCAATGGATCGTCGAAGTGTTACATCTAGGATCCTACGAACTCCGCGAAGACCCTCATCAGTTAAACCTCCCGCGCCGGGTATCGCATGGTAACAATGACAAGGTTGTACCATTTCTGTGACCATGATCCCATCTATGATAATGTGTATCTCATAATGATACCGTATGTTATTGCAAAGTAATATTTGGACATCCTGACATCGCCATCGTCATTATGACCGCCAGATGGAGTTTGCATTGGCTTGGCTGCTCAGTTGCTGAGCATAATGGTTCGCTCTGGTATCAACTGTTGGGCCCTGATAATATATCTGACATGATGTCTATAGTACCACCATCTGTCTCTTACCTTGCAAGCGAATAACACTCACAGACCATGATGTACGCGTCATGCAAGGTCAGCCAATAGGCTACAAGAAGGTTCGGAGTTAACCGAAGGGTGGAGCAAACGACACATTCTGTTGACCCTTTCACCCAGCGCTCAGTCAGAACGTTCAACGCTCAGTCAAGCCTTGATCATCGTTATGGATGCCCAAACCCAGTGTGAGGCCTCTACTACTTCCCCTGCCTCGCCGTAAGCTCAACTCCCCTTCCCCACACAGTCAAACCAACCGAGACGGTTATGCTTCAAAGTCTGCGGTACTTCGTAGCCGAGCTCAAAGATCTGTGCCAAGATCCCACCCTTCGTCCATTTTTTCAGCTTGCCGAAGAGGCCAGGCAGCGGGGGAGGGAAGCAAGAGAAGCTTGGGAGGCCAGCGTAGTAGTAGCCCAGCTGTTGGGGTGGTATCTGGGGCTGGAGGCACTACCGTGGCGGCAGCTGGTGCGACAGATACAAATGCGACAAATACAAACGGCCCAGCTCCAACTCCAGCCCATGCTGTGGTTGCTCCCAGTCAAAATACCTCCACTTAATGACTAACTTCGCAATGTGAGTACAAGTGTGTCAACTTTTGCTTGCGCTCAATGGACTGATAGCATTTCAGCCTCTCGCCCTCCCGCAGACAATTCTTAAATTTTTCGCTTTGTTGATTACATGGAATGTATATTACGGTGTCCCATATCCATCATCTATGCCAAAATCAGGGTCCTCTCCATCATCCGCTCCCAAGGGTTCCCCTGGGTTCCCCCTCTGTGTCTGGGTCATCCGATTCCATGCCTGATCCGCTGTCTGAAGAGTCTGAGCCGTGATTCTCATCATTATTGGGGTCACGACCATTCAGTACGGCTTCCTCCGCTGCCTCGACCAGCGCTGCCTCCGCTGCTGCGACTAGTGCCGCCTCTGCCGCCTCTTCCTCCTCTTCCTCCTCCTGAGTGATTGGGGGTTCTTCAACCACGCCAGAGGCAAGATGCGTGTGCCGCAAGCTTGTGTGTCCGATACCTCCCCCACGGTGCCGCATGAAGAGGTCTCGATCAGCAAAGCTAGACAACAGAGTCAGCACTTCTGTTATGGCGAGCTCATCAAAATTTACTGACATGTTCACGTAATAATAATACCAGTCTTCCTTCTCATCAAGGTGCCTCGCGGCTGTTGCTAATTGAGTGGGTAGAAGTGCTGATGTTGTCCCCTCCTCGAAATCGGGTATAATGTGGCAAGACCAAATAACAAGAGCGGGGTCGAGAAAGCCAAAAGCGTAATTCTCTTCGTCTTCAAGCTCGGGTACAAATCCGATCTTGGGGAGCTTGGCCAATTGTGAACCGAAACGATGTCCTGGAATGGTTCCGAACCACCGAACCCACAGAAACTCCATCTTCAATGGCCGTTCGTGCGGGGTATCCAGTCTGACCACTTGAGTGTGAAAAATTCCGAGAACTCGCGCGTACCAGTAAGTTTGTGGATCACTGGTAGGTGCATAAACCATAACGTCTCGATGTTGTGTTCGCCGATTGATGATGTCATAGTCACGTCGCACATCGTAGGTGGTGTAGTTTATACGACATGTTTTGACTGAGAAGATTGTGTTGTCAACCAGTTGGATGCTGTTTCGGTCAGAAGCAGTATAAGGAAGATCCATGTCTGCATCAAAGTCGCGGCCATCCATACGCGCAAGAAGGTGTTCCTTGAGCTTGGGCAAGAAGTTCTGTCAGGGACAATGTAAGTTAGAAATGCTTGAATCATCACCGTGTGATGACAGTGTATAGAGGGTACACACTTTCTTCGCTGGATCAACGGTACATCCCTCGTCCACATGAAGAAATGATGAAAGACCCAATTAATATCGTCGGCTAGCTGAGATTTGGAAGGGTGCAATGGGGAGCATTGGCTCCATATGTTCACTCGCGGAAAAGGTAACATGGTGGTCGTGGGTGAGGGGAACCGCTGGTGTATTCTTCTGTCCCGTGGTTTTTTGCTCACGTCTTTACGCCGGAGAATGCGTTCCCTCCGATGACGCCGGGCAATTTGCTTTGCTGCGTTGCGCTTTGGAGTAACCTTATAGAAGGCCTTTACGCGTCGATGAGCCTGCTCGCCCTATGGATAATGGGAAGGAATCTGGTCAACTCCCACAGGCATAGCCCTATCAAGTAGCAGCCAGCACGCACCATCTGGGTAGAATATGAATCGGTGGTTCCGTACTCTCGTATAGTTGCTGCATAGTCACCAAGTGCATGATACTTGTATATATTGAGGTTGAGTTTCTTCGACTTTCGAGCAGCACTTGCTGATGCTTGTGTGGTGCGCGCTTGGGCTGGCGCTGCAGCACCAGCAGCCTGGCGGCGGACTCGTGCGTTTACTTCGCGCGGTAGCTCCACGGTATTGAATTGAGTGCATGTTGTGCGTTCGAAATCCCGCATCAAGCGGCCCAGCTCAGTTGTCAACCTTTCGAAATGCTTCAGGGAGCTATCGGTGTGCATGCGGAGTTTAGCCAGTGCATGCCACTCGCCTAGGCGGTAGAGGAGCTTCTGTAAGCGTGTGTCGTGAGGACCGTCAAGAAGTCCCGAAAAGGCGGGGATGGAACATTGTAGTATGTCTTCAAAGTCGCGTGCGGCGAGTTTCTTCATATCTGATGTATTTGTAGCGAATTTACGGATCGTGGTTTTACCAAATGTTGGCATGCACCGAAACCTAAGTCATGATTAGATCAGTACCATGCCGCCCATCGAAAGCGGTTTTCTCACCGCTGGTCGAGCTCATCCACCTGAGTTTGACATTTGGGGATGCGTAGAGGAGCCGGATTAAGTGTGTAAATACATGTTTCCACACTCCTAGCTCAACTTCATGAAGAAGGTCAACAACGAGCATAGTAGACGGGTTGAATGTAGGTCCGAGTCGTTCCACAAATGCGTTCTAATCAACAGTTTGACTTGAATCAGGTTTCGGTATCTCAGGAGCGAATTGATACAAAACTTGCCATAGTGGGTACTGCTGAGGTGGGCTTCAGCTCCTTGTTGACGCGAGCACCGCTGATTGCATGAGCCATTTTGTAGATCAGGTCTCTTGCCTCTTGTACAGAGGTAGAAAGAAACTCCCGAATTTTCTCGAAACGTTGCTTCATGTCTTGGATCATCCCCATCTTAAATAACGAAGTCTTTGGTATCAGACAACGTGGGCACGAGCAAAGACCTTGGTCTCTGATTGTGGCGAGGAGCGCTCTAGACAATGGGGTAAGCGTCATATATTTTTAGCTCAAAAGGAGACGAAACTTACTTCTCAGGATAATCGGCGCCATATGTAAAGAACCGTGGATAGACACGCCGTTCTTTCCCATCGGTACAGCGTATAATGATACCGTACTTATACGCGTGGACGAATTCATCGTTGAGAAGGTGTTTCCATATGGCATGCATCAGTTCACGCCGGCAATGAGTGAGTATGTCGCGCTTCTGTGTTTTCCACTTTGGATGGAATGTTTTCACCCAGTCTTGAAAGGAATCTGGAAGCTACATCTTACGTTAGCACAGAAGCACGACGGAATGGTTCTTAACGGCCCACCGATGGAATATAAGCAAAGTGATGACATGCCCCCGAGCTGGGAACACTCCGAATATATTTTGACAGATTACCGAAGAAGACATATATTGGCCACAGGGGAGTGGTACCAAAATTGGCAAGATGAGTAGAGTCTGACCAACACATGAGTGCCGCAACAACTCGTTCCCGAGAACAGGCGGGACTATTAGGTGGGAGAGGTGCTCGTTGTACTTGATCATGCGCGCGGACAAAGCTTTCCGATGTATACAGCTCGCCATACACTCGTTCATGCGTGTCGGTACCTTCAGGGTTGTGAAACATACGAAATGGCGTGAGGTGGAATTTGTGGAATAAAGGGCTTTGAAAGGCCTCCTTGATGATGTTAAGAAGGTCGCGATGGTGAAGACCAGGGACCGCAAACGTTTGTGGAGGAGCATGCGCTACCCCAGGTGGAAATGAGATTTCAACAGACGTCTCCTTCATTCCCTCAAACGTGGGATTGGTGGGAGACGTGACTTTATCAAGACGAGCATTTTCGCGGTTTGCATCGAAGCCTCGGAGATCTTCCTTCGGCTAAAATTACTTCTTCAACCAATCTATTGATCTCTCCAGCAGACTTGGTCACACTCCCTGTATTTAGCCAACTCATCATTGCCCATCGTGTTGAATTAGCAAACGGCCAGAATGATGGTTTGTCCTCTTTGGCATCTTCAGTGTACTGAGTAGATGTTGGCATGCGGTCATCAGAGTCAAGAGTGCTCGAAGTGCCACGGGAAATGGTGAGATCCTTCAGAGGGACATAGGCATCGGGATCAGAGTGTGGTCGATGCTGATAGTGCCGCCATAGACGGAAGGGGTTCAGTGATGTCGCAAGACGATCGCGAACAATCAGAACGACCCTAGGGAGTAACCGATAGGCTCTGTCATGCTGTACGTTTGCTAGGACGTTGGTGTCAGAATCTTCATAGCCAAAAATCTGAACGTCGGATGAAGCTTGTGGAAGGTCATCTGAAAGATGGCGCGGAAGACGACGGGGATGAGGATGCGTAGATCGGGGCTCTTGCTGACAATCTTGCTGGGTCACCCTGGAAGCTGTCGAAGCTTCGGGAGGGCCAACGTGATCGTCTAGTTCAGGAACTGTGGTGGCTTCTAGCATTTCAATGTCACCAGATGCATCCGCGTTCTATGGATTAAGAATGAGTCTATTGCCCAAGGGCATAGATAATAAGATGGATGAGGTACCATGAATGGTGTGACGGGGGGTAGGCTTGGGAGCTGGTGGCACTTGAATTTGCAGCGGAGGCGGCGGCTACAGTTGCGAGCGACACACTTCGCAATCGCGATTTCTCACCCGCTTGCTGCTTTCGTAGCTGTAAGGCTAGCTGTCGGGAGGCGAAACGGGACTGCTTGTGTTTCTTGTACACCGCGCAAGTATTTGTATGCTGCGTGAAGCCGCTGCGGCTGGAGAAACTCTGGCTGCAGCTGTCCACACGCTGAAAACGATCCGCCATGGATGCAGGGATGTCCAAGTACACTGGAGATCGAAGGGAGATGGGCGGCGGCGGGGCAAATGCACCGCAGTCACAGCTTGAGCAGTCGAAGAGTCGGGAGGGGCCAAGGGAGGGGCCAAGAAAGGTGATAGCTAGCATAACAGTGACTGGTTGTTGGAGTCTGCGACAGACCGGTCATGTGATCAAAAAATTGGAAATTCGGTGTCAAAAAAAAACAGAAAATCAATATAAAAGTGAGGGTCCTAGGGACGACACGGATCTTGGACCACAACCACAACCATCCTCAGATGTAGCCCTCCCACAACGACCATGCCGCAGCAGCACCGGGCTCCGGGTCCGGGGACGAGCTGCCCGCAAACGAGGGGAGTACGGCAGAGATATCACGGTTGAAGCGCCAAAAAAAGCGTCTTGAAAACGAAAATGCAGCGTTAAAAAAGGTTAAGCCCGACAAGGAACCGTACGCACCATTTCCTGCTTTGCTGTACACTTTGGGCCGTAGCGTCCGGCTCATTTTCGTGCCACTTCTAGGACTCCGGTCACATGCGGGAGGAAACTTTGCCGCTTGGTTGACCTCTGTCTTCGTATTGATCTGTATATGCGAGAGGAGGACCGGCGTCGAGAGGTGGCTGATGCCAACCAATCGGTAGATGGGGGAAACGGCGAGGAAATGGAAGAATCGGATGAGGTAACAACCCGACGGTGAGTTCACATATCCTTTCTGTTTGTGACTTCAATGCTAAGACATTGTTGCTTGAACTTGCCGTAGACAAGAGCGTTACCACCGGTCCTATAAGTTAATGTGTAAGCATGTCCAAGGTTTCGGGAAGGCCATTGAGGAGACCACAAACGTTGATGCACTAGACCATTACTTCCGCCAGGTGAGCTGCTTTTTATGGAAAGCCGGACTGGTCAGCTCACAAATCGGACAAAAAACCATGGTTTTGAGACTCCGGTCCAGGGTTGCAAGAGAAGGA
>BEWF01000673.1:0-17218 GCA_002583695.1 Pleurotus salmoneostramineus | reverse complement strand
CCGCTCACCGTTCCACGCACCATCCCCCTAACCCTACCCCTAACCCTAACCCTAACCCTAACCCTAACCCTAACCCTAAGGTACACTCCCCGTCATCACGCCCAGTGAGAACTCTTGAGGTCATTGAGATCTCAGACGAAGACACCCCAACCGTGCTTCCACCACGTCGACCTCCTAATAATCAAGTACGGATAAGGGAGCTTCGTAAAAACGTTGAAATGCTACAAGTGGTGCGTCTAAGAACATTGGTGCTTTCAACAGTAGCTGAGTCAACGATTCAGGCCAATGGTCAGCTTGAAGAGGAATTGGAGCGTACCCGAGCTCTCCTTGATGATGCTCAATCGAAAAAAGAGCAGTTATCCGAGGAGGTCGCCGAATTGAAGAACCTCAAGCAGCCCACGAAGACTGATCACATCGTGAGAGGGCTTCGCTTACACTCCCTGCTGCATTTTACTCACATGTGGCTGTATATAGGATCCTTCTGAATTTGAAAACGTCGTTCACTGTGAGATATGTACCGCGCAGATGTGGAAACCATACATGTGAGAATTCTTTCATCCAAAAACACAAACTTGTCATTGATCCATTTCGGCTGAAGACTTCCCGAGTGTGGACACTCTTTCTGCGAGTCATGCTTGGAAAAATGGTTCGCGATTGCTCTTGCTCGTCACAGTGAAGCACACCCGGGCTACGATGTCAATGAAGCCATTCCAGCTCACGAAATGCTCATCATGCATCCACAGCTCGATCGGATGCTAGCTATGTACGAACAAGCCAATCCACAGCCCGAATATACGTGTCCTACGTGCCGCGTCTGGGTGAGAACACGCCCTATCGAAGATTTTAGGCTCAAGTCCGTCGTACGCGCTGTTTTCCAGGCGAAAGGTCAACCCAGCCCGCAGAAGTCTGTACCAGCCATGGCCATCCCCTGGGACATGTACTTTCCAAAGGCTCGCCGTTTCTAATGAAAACACTGCAAAATACAGACAAATCTTCATACTCAGCGTTGATGCCAATGACTACGGACTGTGGAATCTGTCGGGCTCTTATGTGAGAGTGTTTATGATGCCTGGTTAGATCAGTACCATCGCGCTGTGAAGTCAGATATACATTATAATGGAATCGATACGATATACTCAATTGGCTTGCCCTCCTTTGAGCCCTGTACTATATTGCAGGCAGCCCGTCGTACCTGGTGACTAACCCAAACACTCTTCCTGTCAGACACTATTGTCGCAGGTTCATGAAAAATATCTTTGAGTTGTCATTCCTGATACTATAAGTTGAAGGTTTTACGGGTTCGAAATTTTGTAGGTATTGTACGCCGTGAACGGTAGTCAGGGTGGTGAAAGCGACAGGGGTATAGGGGTGGCGTAAGAGCGAAACAAGGCGATCATGGTTATATCGAGGTTTCGTCATTGTTGCGCCTGCACAAGTATTTGCATCATCATCATACACACTGTTCTCATATGGATATATAGGATGTTCAGCTCTCGACAAAGTACCAGAGGGCCTGACTGAGTTGGAGGGAAGGGTTGCAGCCCACGAAAAACAGAGTGCATGGTGCGCCCAAGTCCCCTTACAGCTCATATTCCAATCTTCTACTCACACAGACAACTTACAGACAATATCCAAGCGGACTTAATTGCATTTCGGCGCGCTACCCCACACCCCACTCCTCCTCCTCCTCCTCCCACTTCCGGAGACCCAACCTCCCGAAAATCATGACCTAAGGGTCGAGTATAGGCACTAAGTAAGCACTATGCACACCCAAACAATTACCTCAATTAACGAAGATGAACGGTACTACTTTCGGCAAGATTTCCGAGTGGGTTGATTCAATGGTTGAGTCGGCTCCGGAGAAAAAAGCAAACAGTAAGTTTCCCTGCCATTATATCGCTCTCAAAAAATCATAGATCGCTCACTTTTCCTTTCGGACGTATGTAGCCGAAGGTCCTGGAGACCTCTCACTCCATTCTGCCGTAGATACCCCCGAACCACCACTTCCAAAATCGACGATTCGAGTGGCAAAAGTATGTGCTAAAGGATGATAGTCAATACTGATAAAACATACCAAAGTGAGGAAAAACTGATACGCCGTTGGGGACTTATTCGAGGCGGTGCTGGGGCCTGTGATGGAGGAAATTGAACACGGTGAGTTTACCTTCGCATTTCTGCCTTTGGAAGGGATGGGAATAGCTTTCCGGCTGCCGAAATGCTTCTTTGATCTGGGTAGGACAATGGAGGTGGTTCTGGAGGTGTCCAGCCAGCCTACCCTTTCCTGGTACTATCCAAGGTAAAACTTGAATCCTCGCCTTCGGCGGCGTTATCGTACAGGATAGAGCAGTGTCAGCACGACGCGAACACGGCCCTGGAAGCAAGAAACGTACCATTGAGTTGCTGGAGAGATAATCGAGGCCGAAGGCTTTGGCAGTTCCGGGGAAACTCGATGACGGTCAAGTTTTTTCCGTTTCTATCGCTTCATAAAAGTTAAAATTAAAATAGCTTACCATACTTATTCACAGCCAAGCCATCGAAGCTATCGTCCTTAAATCGAACGATTTCCTTCCCCGTGTGAGCAAAATCAAGAAATCATCCAGTACGTACGGGATGGGGGAGGATGGGATTGGGACAACGCTTGGGGAAGGCTGGGATGGTGTGGAGCATGTGCGTAGGAAGGGTTGGACATGGATTTCGATGGGTTTGCGACCCGTATAAAGAAGACAAACTTGTTTCGACAACTTACTCGTAGTTTTCATATTTTCTAATTCCTCTTTCTCTCGCATTTCTCGAGGTCTGTAGTGTGATACTCTGTCACTCCATCGTGTATCGACTCGAAGCGGCGTAAGGGGGCGGAGATTGTACTTCCACAAACCCAAGATAATAGCATGAGCACGCAACATAGAGTACTTGACGGGGAAATCATAGATTTCTACGATATGCATCCGAACTATATTGATATTCGGTGACTAAAAGCTAATACCCACTTATCTGTACCAGGCTCCGGCACCGAGCTGTGGGCGAATGCTCACGAGGGATTTCTATGCGGATGACGGAGGAGGGCAGCTAGTCGTGAAAGAGCATGGCGTCCCAGCCGAGCGCCCACTCTTGATCCATTCCGAGATATGCAGTAAGCTGCACGAAATCCAAAAGAGGATCCTCAGCATATTGCTGTTCCACTTGGCTTAGGATGTCGAACGTATGGGTGTCATCGTCACTAGTTATCAATTGGATGTAGGTGGAAAAGAGGAGGACGTGCTGCCGGGCGTTGCGGAGGAGCTGAGAAAGTGCTTCGAATTGATAGTAATGGATGCGTTGAATGGGACGCATATCTTGCTCATAAAGAGCGAGGTAAGGACAGGCGGCACCTATGGAGGGCTTAGTTTGAAGGATTGTACGCACGTAGAAGCGGCTTACCCTGGCAATCGATGCCTTGGGATAATATGGCTGAAGGGTCATTGAGATGATCATCATTCCCCTCAGCGACGATGGTTGGGGCAGGGGTAGCGGGGACCCCAAATGTCCCAGCTCCAAGTGAGAGCGCGTCTGTATCCCCAGACCGGGGAATATTGGCGCTATCTCCAGATGTATGAAGGCTATCTGGTCGAAGGCCTTGAAGGCCAGTAGGAACGATGTGGTTGACGGGGGCGGTCCCTCGGAGGATGATGGAACGGAGGGAGCCAAAGAAGGAATTGAAGCGCCTTTGAAAGGCAGTGGGAGAGCCAAAGAGACGTTTCTTGAAAGACGGAGGGCGAGGAGGGGTCATTGAAGATATGATCTTGAATGGGGATGTTGATTGATGGGGAAGCTCGAAGATGCCAACGTGTGTAACCAGTGGACACGAAAAAAAAATCTGTTGTGGAGTATTTGCACGGGCATAGGCCTAGAGTCCTCTCAGGGACAATCGACTGCAAAGTCAGGCCAAGGAGGTACTCCGCAAAGAGCGAAAAGAGAGGGTGGAGGTTCTGGCAAAACGTGCCTCGAGCAGCCATTCTCTCTATGGGAGAAATGCCGGGTTCAACGGCCTGATAGCGAAGATACGGGGTCGGTTGGTATGCATGTAGAAGAACGTACATGCTGCGTACGTGTTTCAGACATGCTTTCACCCTCAAAATGTGTCACGCATTTTTGACTGGAAAAGCTGCGCGCGTTGTATTGCCAAAAGTGGGTTGTGCATTTTATCTTGAGTATAAGTATTACTACAGGACGTACATCATACCTTCCTGTGCGCAATGGTGGGGTGATATCAAAACAGAAGATAATACCTAACTTGAAGAACAGGAAATGAAGGCGGAGCAGAGGAGTGGGAGACCAACTGACGCGAAGATGAACGGGGAAATTACAGACCCTCACCAAGGACCAAAATTTTATCCAGTACAGTCCTTCTATCCATCTCTTCATTAGATCTTTGTCTTAATCCCGGCTGTAGTGGGGTCGCAGGTCGAAATACTGGTCCCCAACAATTACCCGTGTTTCCCCAAGAAAATTCACTTTCGTCGCTTTCGTCCTGGTTTTCACCAACGACGCCCCACTCAGAAGGCCCCCACAGTGAACACGGTCGGGTGGGGAGCATAGTCGTAGTTGTCACCTTTGGGCCGCCTTCACTCGTCCATACCGTGGTAGACACCACATCCAATACCTCAAACCTCTTCAGGGTACTCCCACCCGGTTTGTTAGGGAGGATGTCATGGAATTCGTCCATGGACATGGGCTCCGTAACGCGCGAATCTAAGCATATCAGGAGGATAGATACGGGAGCGGGCGCGGCCAGAAAGAGTCGCTTCAATTCCTGAAAGAAAGGGGATCAATCCCGGATGGAACGCAGATAACCGGTGTAAGTACCTGATGATACCGTCTCGACGCGCATTCCAATTCTACATATTGGACGCTGTTCAGAGCGGATAAAAGACCGGTCATCCACGACCGCATCCGAAAAAATCCATAGAATCCGATATGAACGATGTTATGAAACAGTGAATAGTCGAAGTTGTAGGTGTGGAGGCAACGGTTGTGCCCAGGGCAGAGTGATGTATGATTCTGGAGACACATATGGGTGAGATTTGTAGCGACTCGCAAGAACTGTTCCGCTAAGCACGGGGAACAAGAGAGTCTTTTGAGGGATGGCAGAGAATATGTGCAAGGGTCATCATAGTGGAGTATACGGTGACCATCGGGGTCGTGCTCTGCGCAATTGGCGCCATATCGGCAGCTTCTGAGTCGTAGTTCCCCTAGTTTCTGCCAAGCGGGAAAAGGTATGACGGGGATGCTAACGGTAGAATCTCAGTGAAACATACAGGTAGGCGAGTGGAAGGAGCTCGCCATGAAAATGCCATGCCCGAGAGATCCAATAAGACGATATTTTGAAACTGAGGAAGGACGTCGGCAAAGCAACACTTTTGCCGAGCATGACTCCGTTTCAGTGGACGGTAAGCTCGGTCTAAGCTCATCCGAATGCTCTGAACTTGTTCAGCCTTGGAATGGAAATCGAACCCATAAAAGTGGTTGGCTGTGTCGAGACAGAGGTGTCGGTAGGTCTTCTCAAGACCAACGTCTCGCAAGCGAGGACAAGAAGCCGTAAGGGCGAGGCGGTCTTCTGTCGCAAGGTAATCCATGAACATGTGTATGAGCTCCGGAGAGAGAGATTCAAGTAAGGATGGGGTCGACTCAGGCATCATGTCTGGAGCGAAGCTGGTTCAACGGCGTTTGTTTGAAGATCAATCCATCATCAATTTATGTAATAACGATTCAAATAGTCACAGGCGTTTCCAAGAATCCAAACCCATACCGTATCTCTCTATGATTATGGGGCTTACTCTAGTTGTCTCCCAGGTGGCGGCGTCCGTTTGCTCACCACTTCACACAGGTATCCATTTAGGACGGAAGAAGTGAACTATCTACACACCGATAGGCATACTTACTCAAAACTTCCAATAGAAAGGGTAGAATTATATTTATACAACAGCGATCGAAAGGCAACAAAACTCCGTTTTCTGCGAAATAAACACACAACTTGCGTACAATATGCACGTGTATTGTGATGGCGTAGTTCCTCCGCCGAAGGGTAGACCGTATGCGAGAAAAAAGACCCTTGTCCGGGAAGCACACTAGGTATACATATCGAAAATAGAGCAGAAGGGCGGGCTCATCTTGACTGGCAGGTTCGATGGAAGGAGAAACGAGGACGCCACATCAATTACTGTGTGTAAAGGTTGGGTAACGGTCGAAGATAGAGGGGGAGTTTCTGATATAGATGGCTGTGCGGGAAGTGCGGAGAGAAGGTGGAGAAATTGAGATGTCATAAGCTTGACGAAGAAGGTCCCCTATTTCGCGCGAGTACGCACCCTCTGATTATCTGCGTTAGGGACGTTCAATTGCCCTGTCTGTCATTTGGCTTGTGACCGTCGGGTTTATGATCCATCGATGGTCTCCCTTTCAAGCAGCGAGTGCCTCATAGCGGTATGGTCACCAGCCTAAGTTGTCGTGGTTGCCGCCGATGATGGCCGGCGATAGCAATCGCAGGGACATGAAATCACGCCAAGAGAGCACAGACAGGGAAGCGACACCTCCTCTAGGTCCCTCTAGACTCTTACGTTCAGGATGTACGTGAACAAGAAACATGATGGTGGGGTTCAAGTCGAGACAATGCTGCATCACCTCACGATCAGATCCATCGACCTTTTATCTTATAGAGTATCATTTTGATCAAATCCTATGAATACTTCGTCCTCTTCGCTTCAGAGAGGCGATGGGGTAACCTATGCTATCCTCGTCTGGGTTGCGTGCCGTAACAACGGGCAGGAATCGCGACTACTTGATTGATAGGACTCGATGCCGTGCGTCTGAAAGGATCAGCCGGCCGTACCTTTCACACAGTCAATGAAGCATCGCAAACTGGGAGCCTTTGAGAAAGTATGAGACCCCATCCGCAGTAAGCATATAACCTTGCTTCAATGGGTGAATAAGACAGAACGTCAAAAGACTACAAAAGAAAGCTCTCACGATCAGTTCAATCCTCGCACGGTCAGCACCGTCACGATGGCGCCTCCTCTTTCTTTCTCCGAGAAGATCACCGATCACGGTGCGGCCACCGAGTAACAAGAGCCAAAAGTCCAAAGGTACGTTTATTTGATTCTACCAGTGTGTAAGACACTCACAATTCTCTCCAGCGCGGAAAATAGGATACTTCAAGCCCGAGGAAGCTGCAGACACGGTACGCCCAGTGCCATGACTGGTCGCTGTTTTGGACCTCTGATCAAGCTCTGATATGCTACTTTGTGGAAGCTGAGCATGATCTGCGAGCTGCTTTTTCCTTCGTCAGTACTGGCTATCATGCTGAACCGAAAGACGCTGGTAATCGTGCTGGAGACGGATATGCGTGATACCAGTAATATGAGCCTTCTTCATGTTTTCCAGACAGCGACGAATCCAGATGGTCATTCCCCTTCCTTCCCGCGTGTACGGTCATGTTAATCTTCATCTCTACTCTATGCTTGTAAATTACTAGCCATCTATGCGATGCCACCAAATTCCGGGCCTTCATACTTGGCCTGCCCTTCACGAATACCTCCACTGAACTCCCACCACCTCCGTCTCTGACAACGGCGCACCCGGGGGACATAAACCTCCTCTCCACAATCTTTCTTTCCACCACCAACATCATCTCCGGCGCGCATAATCCAACTCTAAATTCTCCAACTCTTGTGGCACGGGCGCATCCCGTGACGCCGTCGGTGAAGGGGACGGTGGTCAGGGTGTGGAGTGTCACCGGGGCGGGGATGCTGTAACAGCTTTGAAGGTTAACGCGTCGAGGGAGATGAACACATAGAATTTCGCCTTTAATCCAGTGGTAAGGCTGTACATCTGTTCAAGCTAGGGAGGATGGATCCAAGCACATCTAGTTCGACTCCAAGTGCCGCGTTAGCAGGGGTGCGCTACCAAGTCCAACTGCCATGTCACCGGATAGCCGCGATTGAGGCAGTGTTAAGGGAGGGTATGAGACATACTTGGAGATGAAGAAGGCGAAATCCATATTGTGCGTTTCCCCTCCTCATACTCAGACCTCGGTACTGACCTAGTTTCTCTCTCGTAGCTCACCCCTACGTCATATCTATCCCATTATTTGGGTGGATATCTACTGAGCGCAGTGACAGATATGGGAGCGACGAGGGAATTCGCGTGGTGGTAGTTGCATATCCTGATGGCTTGTGGTCCAGCAGATGGTAAGAGCAGCTATGTTAGGCTCGACGGCCTCTCCGTTTCGCTACGCACTACATGAAATTCCAAAATTCTTTGGTCTCTTTGCGGTTTCCTTGCTTTTCATGGACTACGCGTACGCGGACTTTTCTATCTTACCTTTACGGACCTTCTACCACCTTTCCGCTCTCACCGTCCTCGGTGTTTTTCCTCTTTTCTTTCTGTCTCCCCTCGCCTCGACGGTTAACCTCTACTAACCCACTCATGTTCATAGGCCGAAAATAGAATGCATTGTCAGATCGAGCCGCTCCATGCCCTAAATCATGGCCTCCTCCTCCGACTACTTCTACGCATACAGGGTCAACCTTGGACGAGGGAGGTGAATACTTGTTGGTGATAGCCTCTCTCTTTCTATTTCTCTCTTTCTCCACCGATCTTCTACGAACCCGCATCCACCCCATTGTTCGGTTGCATTTGATTGATTCATGAGCATCCATCCACACCTTAGTCGTCCGTCCTTCCTCTTATCAATGAGGTGTTCGAACTGAGGCTGATGACGAACTCAGAAGTTGGATACACGGCGTTCAATCGTAAAAAGAAAATCGAACCGGATCATGGACGAGGTGGAAACCTAAAGATACGGGTGCGAGTATGGTCAATATATAGCGTCGCGGTTACCAGTTCTTCAGCTAAGAGCACGACCATGATCATTCCTTCAACGTAGGCGAGAGGCTGTCATGGGTGGAGTGACCGCGAGCTGTGGTCTAAGCCTTCTTCCATGTTGTTTTCGTCGCTATCTGTTGGGAAAGTCAATGATAAATCTTCTGACGCGTCTCCTGATAGGGAAGTGGGTTCTTTTATGGGGGTCCTCCCACTCAAATGCCGCAGCTTGTACAAGGGGAGAAGCGAGTTCCATAGTGTGTTTGCTGGTGTTTCCTTCCGGAAGGCAGGAAGCTGTTCTGCTAGAAAAGGAGATTAGAAAGCAGCGACCCGTTTTCCGCTCAGGTTTACTTTTGTGGTTACTTATCAACAAATCCCTCACTTCATATACGCTGCACGCACAAATATAGCGAGCAGGTTGTCCAGGAAATCATCATTAGAAGACCGTGTGTCCTGATCTTAAGGTATTCCATTCGGAGAACCAGTCCACGCCGGAAGCAACGACGACAAGAAACGGTGGAAAAATAGCCATCGTAGTGATGTATTCCCCTCTGCTGCTGAGCTCAGCACAGTCACGCTTGACCGTTCGTCGAAATGAATATATATATATATATATGTGTGTGTGTGTGTGCGCGAATATATTCACAACGCCGGTCAAATTCTTGCCAGGAACGAAGGCAGAATAGAAAAGTCGAGTCTCGAACCCTCAAACTAGTCATGTCCTTCTCTGGGAAACGGACTCTCAAGGTTGTCTATGGGTCGCGCTCTAGACCCACGTGCGTTTCCGACCCCCGATGATGATATTGATATACTTTGTAGATTGGCAATGAGATTTAGGCGTATCCTTCGGATCGGAGATCTGTGATCCGTCGTTTTTGCTTCCGTTGTTCCTGATGTCAGTTCCCCATGGGGGATCAGATACCGCAGGGTCCTTAGTCCCTGCTCGGGAGTAATGCCATTTTGCTTCCGTTTTGCAAAGTATCTCATGACGTCAGTGGCGGAAGACTGTCCAACAGTAACCCCATGTCATCTCCTTTTATCCGCCTCTGCGGCGATGTGCCAAAAAAACAAGAACAGAGTGGAGAATATGCATTTCTCAAGACTGTACTACGCGACTAGATGTAAGTAAGGTATCAAAAATGCGTCGTACTGCAGGCTTCAAAGAGCTGGATGTAAATAGGCTATCAAAAATATGGGTACGCGTCGTACTGGATGCTACAAAAGAACTAGATGCAAGTAAGATATCAAGATATAAGTACGAGCTGTACTGGAAGATAAAAGATAACTATGCTGAGGGAGCCGGCTACGTCTCATTGGAAACGCGCCATTAGATGGAAGTAAGATGTCAAAATATAGCTACGCAGCGTGTTGCAGGATACAAGAATATGGTGTGATTGTGTGGCCTCCAGAGGCTTGAAGCGAGCCCGGTGATATGCAGCTCATGCGAGCTAGACATCATCGCTCAGAGACCTTCGAGGAAAACCGAGTTAAGACGTACAAGTTCAAATTCGGATTCATCGAAGAAATGTTTCAAACGTCTTTCACTTTCTTTTTTCCAGGCCTCCAAGTGCTTCTTCGGCGTTTTCCAGGACACATCAGTCTTCGTGGGGTCAGTGAAATGGTGGATGGTAAATACCATCCACCCCGACGCGTTGTACCCACGAATCGTCAGATGTGGATACATCGAATGGGCTGGTTCCCTTGGAAAAAGTCAGTTCAATTAGGACGGAGTCAACACGGGAGTCGATATACTTACACAATCGCCACGTCAGAAGCGATGCGGAAAAGGATGTGGAACTGCTTTGCGACGAGGTCGAAGGCGCTCTGCGCCTCGTCTTGGTTGATCCTTGGGTGGATACGGTACCAGAGATTGGGGCCAGCCATTGAGATTGTGTTTAGTCTGATGTTTCGATGGGTAGACAGTTGACGCCAGGAAGACGCGACTACGTACGACGTAGGGGGACTTGAATTGAAACTACGAAGATTCTCCACTAAAGAAGCGAAACGCGAAGATGATGTTGAAAATGTACGGATTGAGTGACGTGAATGGAAAATGTACGATGGAATGAAGAGATAGACGAAGTAGAGCACTGGTAGGACTAGAGGCCGTACGACGAAGCGTGACGGTCTCAGAGAAGAGACGAAGTCTGGGGATTGATGGGAAGAAACGTGGGCCAAGGTCACAAGGTCAACAGGGGTGAGGGGATAGGGGTGCTTGGACAGGGACGACGCCGATGAGCACAGCGTTTTTAAGGGATCAGACTAGCGCGAGCCAGGCTTACTCTTACTAATACATACCCTAAGGAGAGTTCGGAGCTATAGACACTTTGCTACACAATGATAGTCCTACAGAGTCAAGCAATAAGGGGAGCACGCGAGGAAGAGGAATTCACTCCCCGGGAACGCGAACACGCGGTCACGAGACTTAAAGAGGGATTCGGACGAGAATAGCAACGGAGTTCTTATTCCCATCTGCTGGAGTCGAAGTCGTCGTTACACGCGGCAGTGGGCGATGCTCGAGTGGCTGGCTGAGTTTGAACCTAAATTTGGAGTCTGCCATCGCTTTTCACAACGTCGTCCTTGCCATTCGTCCCCCATCCCCGACGCCACCAAAGCTCAATAAGTGGAACGTCATGATCAGCAAGACTCATACTTCGGACCAGGAGGCTACGTTTAGGTCAACAGAGGAATCGGTGGGAGTAGAGGCGGTGAGGGGATATGGAGTAGGGCCATGGGCTCATCGTACTGTGTTTTCGGCGGCGTAGACGGATGGAAAACTTGTACAAAACACAAGAGGTGAGTCTCAAGATCCTTGAATCATGATCAGACACTAAGGAACGTCTCTGTAGTACCCTAGACCGATGGTATCTCGCGTTTTGACGGCCTTGACGTGCCACGGCCCTGTAACAACGGCCTCCATCCCTTTCTTACCGGTAACCGACCCTTTGTAAATCGATTGTTTTCTGAATATAATCTTCATCTTTGACTCCCGCCAAGCCTGCGATAACTCATCGACATCCCTAAACTCAAACATGGTATAACCTCGGAGGGGGGGACTCTTGTTTTGTACCATGGTACTCTTCCTCGTGCAAGCCTAGACAAGGTATAACGAGGGACTACGTCTTAATGACGATAGGATACACGAGCATGGGTACTACTGGCTTTTGGCCAGAAGTCTGGGGTTGTGGCGATATTTGGAGGTTGATGCTTCTTGGTGTACATGCCGGTGAGTAACATCTCGAAGGGTCAAGCGTCAGATGCCATGGACTAATGCAGCTGGCTAGTTATTTATTGAAGATTCACAGTCACGAAGAGGCCTTTCGCGGAGATCCGTTGGTGCTCAAATGAACCCGTTGTTCGAAGATTTATGCTTCTTCGAGCGCAGCCATGTGAGTCATGTTTTGTATGGTCATTCCAGAGGCTAAACAAGGCAGCCAGACATTTAGCAACGGGCCACCATTAGAGAGAAGCCAAGAGCTATACGAGGCGATAAGGGACCGCTGGGAGTCGGTCTTCTTGAGGTAGACGTTTGGCGTTGTGGGGATATCGGAATATTTGTGATTTTGCGTTCGCAGACAGGTAAGTAACTCTTTCCATACTCGCACCAGAGACTAACGAACACGGCTAGTCGTTCTAGGATTGCTCCTCACCATCTATCAGCCAGGACCTCGACGCTTGGCACCAGTATGACGCCGTCATTAAGGTTGCTCGTTCCTCGAGGAGGGACATTTCGGGATGGTCGAGGTTGAAGGCGAGCCCTTGTCCAATGCGGTGGCAGGTGGCGAGGTGATAAGTGAACGCTGGGAGTCGGTCTTCTTGAGGTAGACGTTTGGCGTTGTGGGGATATCGGAATATTTGTGATTTTGCGTTCGCAGACAGGTAAGTAACTCTTTCCATACTCGCACCAGAGACTAACGAACACGGCTAGTCGTTCTAGGATCGCTCCTCACCATCTATCAGCAAGCAGCCTGTCCGTCTAGGACGTTCCTGCATCCTGATTCAGGATTCTGTACGGCATGGAGGCAGCCACCTCGGGATTACCAAGATCCATCACCAAACCTTTGAACACTCGGCTACAGGCGGCGACAGGATACGATACTACGGGGGTATCTTTGTGTCTGGGAAGCTCGCCATCGTCTTGAGGATATCCGAAGATTTCGGGTTCTTCGTGAGAGGACTGGTGAGTGGCACTTCTAGTTTTCGACGCCAGCGAATACATCACGACAGCCACCGCACCTTCCAGCACCACTCTCCCAAACGCTGACTTCCTCCCGTCACCTACCAAGAACACGATATCCTAACCCAGAAAAGATGCTTAATAACCCATTTCCCAGTTGAGATCTGACCACTTGTTTCCACCAGACTGCGATGACTGCAAAAATCGAGATTCACGGAACCGCGTCGACCCCCTGGCGTATGAATCTTGCAAGTTTAGACATAACCTACGCTGCCCTGGCCGAGCTTACGGAGGACTGGTTTTCCATTTCAAATTTGATAACTTTGGGGTCGTCTCCTCTCTGACATCGTCAAACTCAAGGCATGTAACATCGCTTAATCGATCTCTGATAGACCAGAACGTGAAAGTAAGTGTTCTTGACCACCATGAACGACTAGCTTACCCACGATTCATCATTTTCTCATTTTTCGTCCACACATAGGCTCGATTCCAGCCGTTCTGGTAAGTTTTGGGGAAAAGAGAAAATAATGGACGATATACTTACCAGAACTTCCGAGTATTATTATTTTCCCCCTCCTCTTTGCCCACGCAAACGAGGAACTAGATACCAACTACGACTGGGATCAAGTCTAGTCCACACAAGATTTCTCGATTTGCTTCGCGTCGAATTTCGAATCAAGTGCTCGCGTGCTGTTTCCCCATATTTGTCTAGAGAAGCAGAGAGGAAAAGTGCTGGGAGTAAAGGGAGACCAGGAGGGACCGGCTATTGGACTCCGCCAAGAGCTGGACGCGAAGACGGAGGTAGCCTTTTAACTTGGGCCACGTATGTATTCGGGGACAATATCTCTCTCATTTGGATCCACTTCTGCGATCTTTCTTCACCTTTCATGTCGTTCTGTCTGTGTTGTAATCATCGAAATTCGCCTTATTCGATACGCCCCTCCGAAATTGCCATCACTGCCTCAAAGTTGAATGGGACAGCCTCAGCTTTAACGAGATGCAGCATGCGTGGAGGCTCGTCCCAGACTAGCTAAATATGGTGGCGGAATACCAAAGAGGAGGTATTAGTTCGAGGGGAGCTTTCGAGCTTGCGCACAAAGACATGCTGCACCCAAATAAGATCCTTACAACTCATATATTGGTTTCATAATACCCACTGAAGCTCGTCTAGAACAATATAAAAGCAAGCACAGATTGCTTTCGGCTCGCTACCTTGCATTACAGTCCCCTCCGCTCCCGGCAACCACCTTTCCCCCTTCCAAACATCTGTCTCATCATTTGTCGGCGTATGACTTTGTGACGTTCAACAACTGTGATTGACGGAAAGTATACCAGTTTCCCATAGAGGCATGGCCTATATTTCGTTGTGCTGTGCGCACGGACAAGGAAAGTTACCAATTCGTATATAGCCGATGTCTTCTCACTCAACCTCGAACTCACAACTTTTCTTTCCCAATTCTAGGCGACCACTCGGCCTCTTCGACTCCGCAATCCTAACTCCCTTCTACCCCAAAACTCTGCAGTATCAACGGGCCTTTCTGATCGCTGGCCAAAATTGTATGACCGTAGCTCTGGTAGTCCGTCTTCAATGAATTTGATACCGAATTTTTCTCCGTGTAATTCGACTTGGAAGTTTATCGTTAGGAATTGGAGCTTTTGCAGGGGTTCCAGAAGGGCACCAATCGCGTGGATACTGGGGGGATGCGACACCTCTGAACTAGTGATGGACAGCATTACAAGATCGTTCCAGTTCTGCCCGATGCATTCGAGCATATCGTATAGGGACTTTTCTGTGTCTGGTCCCATTGATTCGATAGCGATTGCTTGAAGATTTGGTGCGTATCGGGCCGAAAGCCAATGTCGTACATTTTCGAAGTACGCATACAGTTCCAAGCTCACCAGCGAGTTGAATGAGTCTGAGATGACCCTCTGGAAAGTCAACTGCGATCCAGCTCCGCAGGCGACACCCAGCTCCCGCAAAATCGGAAGCTTTGAAAGGCTTTCCAAGCCATTTTCCGTGACAAATGACTCTGTTACGATAATCACTTCCAGACTCTTGAGCGTGAGGAGTATCGCGTCAAAGGCTTCACAAGCGGGCACATCTACTGCCTCAGTAGTCTGCATGCTCAGCCATCGGAGACTCGTGTATTTCGAAGGCAAGTCCCGCAGGGTGCAGGTAAGGGTTTGTAACGTAGACCCCCAGTTCGCCCCATGGAGCATGCTAAGCTTCCGTATCGTATATTGGGCAAGATGAGGTGAAGCCAATGCGTCCGCGCGACATCGAAGTTCGACCAGATTCGGGAACGGCAGTGATGAGGAGGCGTAATGTGAGATCAGGGTGTAGAATAACGGTGGCGGCTGGCTCCTGTAGGCATTTATGACTCGTATTCTCCAGTTGTAGTCTCGGAATCGCGACCAATCATAACGAAGGGGAATGATCTACTTTACCATGAGTGGTTTCCCGAGAGTATATCTATCGTCACTCACCCGCTCATTAGATGGTTCCTCTGTGGCCTCCAGTGGCAAAACGGCCATCAGTCGTGCTAAATCGTCCACTGTATGCCACATGCAAGACCTGGCTTGATTCGACCACTGTTTACAGACTAAAGCGCATTGTAGCCTGTCTGGTTGACGAAGATATACGTTCACCATCCTGACGAATTCGTCAATGCGTGAAAGTCTTGTCCGCGCAGGTTCTGTCATCGGTCGTTATCTCGATGAGTGGATGAGGATGAAGTTCGCGGTTTCGAAGGGTCGTAACATGAGTCGCAGCAAAAGGGCGCCAAAGCGAGGGAATTTTGATTTCGTTCCCAACAATGTGCATATCATTCCAATATCGTTCCTTTTCACCTCTGGCCCTACCTACAGACATCCACTGGTTTTATGAATGCATTTCGCTAGTGTAGCAGTTCCAAAGTCTGTCCGCGACAGATTTCCGGTTGGTATGGCTGAATTTATGCGGCATAAACTTGGCATAAATACTCTATAGTATTTATAAACGTTCGTAACTATTTACCATGGGCGTGCGCGGTGCACCGAAGAAACACCCTGCTATGGGCAAACACATGCTAGTAAATAATGGGAGGTTCACTGTAAGAATATGCGCCAACGTGAGGGCTTGACCTGTTATACGATTCGCGACTTAGGTTGGGCTAGGTGCGAGACGCGGGTTCGAAGGTTCCTAGGGACTTGGTACCCCGTGGGTTGGTGGTTAAGGTGGTTAAGGTGAGAACGCGAGCTCAAGCGCGAGAGCGCGTCAAGATTCGGGAAAACCCTTCGCGGGTAGGTGTATTAGGTGCAGGTGCGAGAGAGTTCATATGAAGGTACAATGAATTCTACTACTTGTGGCATAGACATAAATCATAGAAATATGATGAGCGAGGTGTCACTGGCAGGAGGAATGAAAGATAAGCATAGGTTGGTAAAGAATAAAATAGCCTGTCTTGAGTCATAATAGCATAATGTGGCGAAACGCGAGGTAACCCAAGGATAGTCTGAGGGGGAGGGACTGATGCGATTCAGGAGCGAAAAGGGGGAAGCCCCTTACAGTGTGATTAGCTTTGCGCACCAGGGCGGATATTCTCTTCATGGTTCGGAGAACCCTGGACGTATTGAGGGATTTATACGTCATGCCCCCAGGTTTAATTTTGCATTAGGCATAAAGATCGAGTGGTCAGACGAAGCACGTACAATGCGTCTGGGAGGGCATTCTGGATCAAGGAACATATCTTCCAGCTGGTCTCTCCACGCCCTGATATTCTTATCGGCAACTTGCTGAAAATCCATTTTGAACAGCTTCGCCTCCAAACCAGCCCGCACCTGCGTCGCTGCCTCCTCTTTTCTCATCCTTCTCGCCTCCGTTGCCTCCTTCGAGCGCTCGAGTTCCTCCAGCAGTTGCGACTGAAGCTGGACCTTTCGGGAAAGTCCTGAAAGGGCGTCGATGCTTTGACGGCGCTCAGCGTCCCTTTGTGACTCAACCGCGCGAATACGATGGGTGAGTTCGTCACGCTCCTTGACGGCGGCGTCTCTCTGTGTGTAGGCAACTTGGATACACTGCCGGAGTTGCTGGTTGTTCTGCTCTGCGGCGTCTTTCCGTGAGCAAACATCATGGAGACTCTTGAAAAGCCTACCGTTCTCTTGGACCAGAGCAGTCCTCTCCAGAGTAACCACCTCAGGCAGCCTACCCCC